>JAAAKE020082913.1:0-45654 GCA_010014785.2 Anisolabis maritima | reverse complement strand
CATAAGAGAGACGTTTCCAGCGGTTGTTGTAACTCATTTGGTATTGCAAGTCGGTCGTGTCATTATTCCAGTAGTTTAGTAATATAAATTAATAGACTTGGACAAAACAATAATATAAAATATTTACATGAATCAAAGTATTCCCGCCTTTAACTCTTTTGGGTAGTAGTAGTAGTCCTACTCTGTCTTTTAATCTTAATCACAGACTCTCCAAACCCTATCACCACTATACATACATTTTTATTTACTTGTTTAATGGACCATTATTGAAACAGGTAAAAGCTCTTTCCTCTTGTTCTTAGAAAATAACCCCAACAGATTGGAAAAGTAATAAAAATTTTTTTTAATCTCGAGCATCTTTGAGGTCTATCTGCCAGATTGAAGGCGAAAGCTCCTATATATTCCTTCTTATCATTTCCCACTCACGGGCTCACAACTGGTGAGTACGTGGATGGCGACCACGAGTTACCCGAGCTAAGACAAACATTTCTTTTGCTTTCCACGTCCTTAGCGACAGGTGGAGCAACGGACCGGTTCTCTCCATTTTTCTGCCCGTTTTTCAAAAAACGAGAATGAAGAATTCTCTCTTTAGTTTTTTGGCTATTGTTGGCCCCCTTACAGTAGCGGCCCTTTCTTCTCGATATAAGAACCAATGGAAATACATTATTGTACGACTTCAAAATAAATTTTATTAAATTGAAACCTTCTAACTTTCGAAGATAAGCGACTCCATTCAGAATTTTATTTAGAAGATTTATTTTTATTCTGTCAAAAACTTTTACCCTAATTTTATTTGAAAAACAAAAACTAAAATAAACAGTTAAAGAGCTTTTCCAAAATCTACCGATGATATGTTTTATTTAGTTTAATATTTATAAATATATGTCATTTTAATATTTTTCTCTTAAAATGAGAATCTCTTCTCAAAGCCGATTAAATATACGTTTAGTGATAAATTTTGAGCACAATCTCTTAAAAATCCAATCACATTGACAGCTGTGATCCTCCCCCTCCCAGCCACCAGTTGCAGGTTGTGCCACTTTGTAAACAAGCCCCGGGCTTGGTTTGTTTATCTGGCTCTATGTATGTGGCTATGGGTGTGAAGGAACAGAGCGGCTTTTGTGCAGGATTTGGACCAGATCGGAACTCAGGAGCAGAGAGGAGGGAACACACTGCGGCCATTCATCGAGCCAAAAGCAAATGAACCCCTTCCTGTCTAAAGGGCTAGGGGGGACAATCGCATAAACAATCAGCTTTTTAAATCAGTGAGCTAATGATTTATTGTTCTTTCAAAGTACAAACTAATAATAATAATAGATTTAGAAGCCTTTCGCTCGCTCGCTCGTTCGTTGCCCGGAATCCATCTCGGAAATTAAATGTAGATATTTTTAGCTCACGAATCATGGGAGTTTCATCTGATCAGATTCTTTTTAAAAACTTTCTGATATTTTCTCTACTATCTATTGTATTAAAAGTAATTTTATTAAATTTATTTACATCGTTAATTGATTATTTATCTTTTCGAGCAAACGTTCATCCTTGTTTGTCTTTGCTGGACAAATCGATCTTTGTACTTAAAAGAAACGATCTCTCTAGGTCAGAGGTTTCCAAAATGGGTGCCAACAACTCTTTGGAATCCATGCTAAAGAAGTCGTCAAATTAATCGTTATCTCCGATTAATTTTTTGAAAATTAATTATTTTTATTTAATTTTCCAATGTTTTTTTTTATAGCGCATTTTCCTTCTATTCAATTTTACCGTTTGCTTGTATATTCGAGTCCGTCAAGACACAATATGTCAAACTGTTAGTAGATGGATTTCTTTTGTTGATTTTACAATCAAAAGTTTATTCTTCAGGAAGAGTCTTCGAGATCCCCAATCTGTTGTCTAAGGGTCAATTTGCAAGAATGCAACTAAAAACATGACGAATCAAAACCAATTCTTATAGCTTCTTTGGATGTCGATTTTCAAAGTGAAATGGAGAGGATTCAGCCAAAAAATGATATAAACGAAATAATTATTTATCTATTGCCTTCGACGTTTCGAACTTTAATCCCGCTCTTTTTCAGGATACTAAATGAAAATTGTAGATGTTTAATAAAATATATTGTCTTAACATATTAACTTTATGTATCAATTTTTTGTTACATTTTGGTAGAAATTTCATTTTACTAGAAACCTCTCAAACAATTGCACTTTAATTACCTCAATACCAAAAAATTGACATACATTATTATTAAAATGTCAAGACAATTATATTTTATATAACATATGGCTTGAAGAAGCTTGTAATTAGCGTACGAAAATTAATTTTTTATTCTATTTTTTGTTGAATCCTCTCCATCTCACTTTATAATAATTTCATTTAAATATTAAGGCTACGTCATTGACGAAGAGGTACTTCTCTATCAGAAAATTTCATATCAACCCCTCCCCTCCCACAATGATAGCAGATAAGAGTCGAGTTTTTTAATGTGAAGTGATTATTAAAATAACTATAAGTACAAAATCTTGCAAGAGTATTATCTCAATAATATCATCATAAATTTTTTTTTTAATTTTAGGCCATACATTTTTTTATATACATATATTTTTACAACAAACACTTATTTAGGAAATAAATAATACACGTAGTTCGAAAATAGACATTGGCTAGATAGAAAAAACACAAACTTGTTTTTTCACTAGTTAAATTTTTACAAATGTCAAAAAAATTTACGACCTCGTTGTATCCACCTATTGTTCATTTCTAAACAAGATATCAGTAAATATTTTCAAACAGAGATTACTTTTTTTTTTAAAATTCCCTTTCGGTTTTCGTGATTTCAAATCCTTAGCTCATTTTCTTAATCGTTACATTACTCATAATTAACTCTTAATTATGATTCATTTGGCCTCTCGCGTTGTTTACATGATTCATTTACTTCTTTCAATAATTAACAGAACGACGAGGCCTTAAAAAACAGGCTGGGATATCGTTAACAGAGGATCTCTTGTTTTTTTAGCGAAGCGATAACGCATTTATAGCGCTTTTCAGTCTCTCTATCATGAATCGACTTCCGTTTTCCATGTCTCAAATATGTTATAAAAAAAAAAAGCTTTGGAACATTTATCAATCGAATGAATTATTCCATACGCTAAAAGAACTTCAGTAATAATACATTATTCATAGTTTTAAAAATGGATTAGTACAATAGAAAATTAAGAGTATATTAAAATTTACGATGAGATGACAGACCAAAGAGATACTTTCTTTCAATGATGTGGCATTTTATAAATTCAAGAGGAGAATAGGTTTTGATGCAATCGTATATATTAAAAAATCATGAATAATAAACTATACTATTATTTTTTTTTAATTAAGTATTATTTTACTCAAGAGTTGCAGCAATAAATAACTTTGCCGATATCTGAGACGTTTTGGACTAAATTTTATTTTAGATCAAATTACACTCTTTATAATAATAATAAAAAAACGTCTTTATTAAAATAGATACATAAGACTTTTCTATTCAGATATTAAGTAATTTCTTCTTCTTTCTCTTCCTTATCCTTATGATTCGGGGTCGACATTCAAAATAAGATGCAACAGAATGGTGGAACAGCTTATTGCACAGTCTTGATCTTAGAAGAAGGTAGAGAGTGGAATAAATTCCATTCTTTCCACCCACGTACTCGCCAGGCGTGAACCCCTGAATTTGACACTACACTACAATGAAAAATCAAATTATCTCCTCAACAATGAACTTAAGAAAAATAACACTTATTAACAAAAATATTTTTTCGAATTCACTTTTTCTCTTCAATTTTAATCTCCCTAAGTGCCTATTTTTAAAAATTTTTGTTTTTTATTGCCTTTTTAGTCTCTTAAAACACGTTTTTTTTAGTACACAAACATCCTATGTATAATCATAACAATATCAAGTCTTCCGTCTTCTCCCCAATCCATTTAAAGCTCATCTAGTTTAGAATGGAAATAAGTGCAGAGAAATTTGATCTTTTTGTTTGCTGAAAGGTATGCATTTCAAATGACCAACTCATTAATAGATTTTTCCTATTAATTGCTCCAGAGTTTTTTTAGAGCAGATTCTACATACCGATTTGTTAATTTCTAAGGAGATTTTTAAAAACTGCTTCGTATTAGACGAGTTCTGAAGCAATTAATCGAAATGCATTTCTGAGTTTGTCTTTTGGGTTGTTTACCTTTCAGCAAGCAAAAACAATCTAATAATTTTTAGACAAGCGCCTGGTTTATTCAAATTCTTACTTTCACGTACGTTTTTTCATTTTTGAAATATTTTGATTATACATCCCTAGGCAGAGAGGGTCCGCTGATGTCTTGATTGAGCTTAGAAACGAGGTTCTTTCAATAGAATTTGTTTTTGTATAAATGAAGAACTCTAACTAATCTATCATCATGCAAAAAGCCTCTTTTTCTCGACATTTTTATCCGTATCTAAAATATACAAACCTGCTTCCATTTGCATTTGGTGTTCTAAGTTAAGCATGCTTAGTTTAAAAAAATCGTGATTTTTCTAAAGGACAGAGCGATTAGATAAATTTTAAAAAGTCACGTCAAAGAAGTGAGTCTTTTCAGAAAATAAACGTGATTATTTTTAGACCACCTAAAATTTTTTTAAGATAAGATTTAACCTATTTCAAAGCTACTTATCATAAATAAGATTTCAGCATTTAAAAAACTTAAAAAAATTTTAATATAAGACCAGGAATATTAAGGAATTAAGCTATTCGTCAAGTTCTGCCTTAATTTATATTGACAATCGCTAAATCTCTTAAATTAGCATTTCTAATGATGACTTCTAAAAAACTATTGACCTAAATAGGCGACTATTTTTTTAAAATCTGCATTCATTCTATTCAAATATATAGGAACAGCTAATTATCATAATCATTTTTGCATATATTAATATTCAAATAAATATTAAAATATAATGTTTTTCCATTTCATTTTTTTGGAAAGAAAAAAAAGTTTAATGAAATGGTTTTCTCTATAACTAGTGACATAATAAAAATTCATTTGAGTGTGAATTTTAAAGTTAATATCTTTTTTTTTTTTTACTGAAATAATAGATATAAAGGTGAAGGACTAATTGAATTAAGCGGTTTTGTGACGTCACCCGGTAGGTCAATTAGTTGCTCTTTCCGACTTTCCTGGTTTGATTGTTGAATCTCTCTTTCCCTTAAAAAGAAACCCTTATTCATAAACCTATTTTAGATCAAGCCTTAACAATTTAATTTAATAAAAAACGATTTTAATGAGAATGAATGTAGTTAATAATTATTTTCAATGCTTTCGTATTAACATGTTCTTTAAAATTCATTCTTTTTTTTTACTTTTTAGATTATATTTTTTATTCCCTTCATGTTATATCTTAAAACACCATTTATTGGACTTAACATTCTTCCTGAGACAGGAGCTCATTTTCTCGTTTGAATTTTAATCTTGACATCTCAATGTGTCATTCAAGTTTCTCGCTCTAACCTGGATAGAGGATTTTTAAAAATAAAGGTGGTATTTTTATTTCAAACACACAACTCAGTCGTTTTACTGGAATCCAACCATTTGACTAGAAGATCAAAACCAAATTTAAAAAAGTTTTTTTTTTAAATTAGATACCAAAAGACAGGATTCAAAATTCATTATCCTTTTTGTAATTATTTCACTTAATATTTTTTTTTTTTTAAATTTTGTGCCTTGCATTTTTTTAATTCGTTCGGCAAATCACTATTTTTCATTTTTAAATTAATATCCATATTTTTCTTAAATTATTTATTAGAGTTTATTACTTTTTTTTTTTTGCTAAATTATTAATTTAATATTTCTATTTATTTAAATTTTAAAAATATAATGATTAAAAAAAAAGAAAGTTAAAAAGAGAATCAATCAAGCCAAAAGAAAACTGGAACAGAGGAGGAGCTAGTTTATTAGATTAATTTTATAAACTGACCATTAATTTTCTTTGCAACATAATTTTTTATAGTATCTTTTGAAATATTTCCAAAAATCTAGAGGTCATTTCTAAAATTAAACTAATTCTCAAAATGACTAAAATAAAAATTATTTGTTCAGCGAATTCCTTGTTTAAGAAAAAACACATTTTCTATCATTTATGTATTATCAGTAACAAAAAAATAAAGACCAACTATATTTTGTTTCGAATTAATAGTAAAAAAAATAATATTTTCATTTTATAAATGCCATTAAAATTGATAATTTTCATTTACATATTTCATTTTCAATTATCAATTAAAACGAAACAAAACAGAGCGTTTGTTTGCTTTTTGTTTTCTTTAATAGCAGAGTATATTTAGTATTTAATTATAAAAACCTCACATTATTTTTGTGAATTTTCAAACTTGAATTCAAAATCAGAGTAGATTTATTACATATTATTTTAAAGCTTCCCATATTTTGAAATTAGAATTTAACATAAATTATGTAAGCTCAACGAACATATAATTTTGAATATATAGAGCAGAAGATCAAGAGAACAATTTTTTGGGAGGAGGGGGGTGATTCCGGCTAGGACAAAATCTCCCTATTATTTTCAGGGGCATTTCCACTTGCATTTGGATTTGGGGGGGGAGGAGCGATCTTGATCCCTCATGGATCAATCCATAGAGGAATATATTTAATATATTTGGCATTATTCAACTGAATAGACGATTAGCTCGGGGATTAAGAAGTCAAGCTTTTAATCATTATTTCCAATCAATTCACCCTCTGCCAAAAATTTATCCGATTATCAATGATGCCTCCTCGTAGAGAAGGCAATGGGAACCACCAAATGATAATATCAGAGCAATTTCAAACCCTGAAACAAGTGAAAAGATGTCCGTTCTTGGGAACTGAAAATAAAACAATAAATAAAGCCTTAGATGTAATTTTAAATATATCCAGATTCTTTCATTGGCAGTCCCGCCCTTTATATCTTAAAAATATTAGCCTGAAAGCATGTTATTTTATATCCGGCCTAATCACTAGGTTTAAACTCGTTTAGGGAATATTTTTTGTTAGAAAGCGAAAGTTTTCAAACCTATAATTAGATATTTTTCTATAAAAAATATAATAATGATCATCACCCCTATTACATTAAATTTTTTTTATTGTTCTTAATTATCCTGAAAAAAATTCGTTTCTTCTCTAATATATTTTTTTTTATTTTCATTTAATAGCTGTCCATCATTTTTAAGCCGAATGAGAGTTATTTACTCAATCGAACGCCTTGGAAAGCCTTTGATGAGCCCTAATCGGTTCACAAACACTTGTAATTTTGTGGTAGCTAATAATAGAATCCGCGTGTCAAATGGAAATGGAAAGTGGGCCTGAATGATCCAGCGGCCCCTCCATTGAATCATCATCATCAGGATGCCAAGTGATGATGATGATGATGATGATGATGCCACTGACATTGTCGCTCATTGACCGAAATAGCTACACTTCTTGGAAAACCCAACATGTTTATTCACATTTTCGTTAGGGGGTGCTTGACCCCTCAATTTAAAATAGAGACACTCCACACAAACCAATTTTATTTTTTTCATTTTATTTTTTATTTTAAAATCTATTTATATTCATTTGTCATCTTTCAAGGTCCATAACATCATAGTACTTTTATCTTATTGTCTTATTTTGAATTACATAATCCTTGAAATTAGGGAGTGTGGTTTTTAATCCAGACATTTGTCTCTGTAAAATTAAAATACAACAAAACTTTCAAATCTTTATTTGCCTTTAGACCACACATAATTAAATTTTTCGACTTTTCGGTTGGTTGATTCTTGACTTCTTGATAAATTTTTTTTATCACTTTTTTAATATCTATATTCTGGCACATACACTGGTATAGAAAAAATAAATATATTTGGTTTTTTTTTTGTTATCTATGATTACTTTCTATCAGAATCGAAAAGCAATCGTTTAAAAAATAAAAGAAAATTCAATAGAGGTTCTAAGCCAGGGGTAAGGAACATATATCTCTTCTTCCCCTGTGCTGCCTTATTTATTCTTACACTAAGTATTATACGTAGTTCGTTTTGTCTAACTCTTTACATTTATAAATTTTATTTTCAATAATAATTTGAAAAAGTATTTATTATCTTTATAATTGTTTTTAAATTTGATGTGTCCCAGCATATGAAACTCGCGGTCAACGATGCAATTTTTTCTGGCCCTCAAAGAAAGGCTCATAAATTTTACAGTTTCAAAATTCAATTAACAGCAGCCTGAATGTCCCAATTGCTGCTTGAACTTTTCATTTTTTTGCCTCTCTCCGCCTCGAATATTATTTCTCTTAATTTATTTATTTTTTTTTAATTTTCTTTGGTCTCCCTATTAGATATTTTTGTTGTCCTGGTTTAATTATCTTGCATTTTTTTTACGTTTACAAAGACCGTACCTCTCGCAAAGCCAAAAGAATCCAGAATAAACAAGAAACTTAAATCAAAACTAAGAAAATGAATGAAAAAATTAAAAAATAAAGAGTATAAATGGAATTTCTAATAAGAACCAGATACAAAATCTCTACCACCATTCATGAAAACAATTTTATGAATATTTGCCCCCCTCCCCTTTCAAGCAAGAATTTTGCCTGCATACTTGAGCTTTTTAGAACGGAATAAATAATCCTTTTTTTTATTCCAATTTATTAGCAAAATATTTGAGCAGTTGGGGAAAATGGATACAAAAAATTAGATGCTAAAATTTTGCAAATTATAGAAAATTGATAAATTTTAATCATTTAAGGGTTTAATTATAAATAACAAATTTTATAACAATAATTTTTAAGCAATTTTTCAATTAAAACCCATGGAAGCATATATCGTGTAGATATAATTATATTTACGCAATACCGTAATTGTGCTGATTAAACATAAGTAGCGCCCTTCCACTTTGGCGGTGCACGTGCTATCCTCTCACTAGAACGCACGGCTTAACAAGGAACCTGACTGATAATTTCATATAACTTTTGATTTACTTTTTAAAATAATAAATACATTTTCTTTTATATTAGTGTCAAAAGAGGCTAATGATATCAGGGCAAAGATAGAATCCCCCACCTCTTTTTTCAAGACTTCATATTTTATAATTTTTTTCTTAAACTTTCAGTCATTTTCTTCTCCTACACTCTTCATCAGTCTTCTAGCCATGCTTCTGGCTTTGTTCTTCTTCTCGATATTTACTTTAATTTCTCGTACTGACTTCTTATCAGGAAGAGAATTCTGAGTTATTTATTACATTTCAGATTTATTTCTTATTCTTTTGAAAAAAAAAAAAAATAAATAAACCTATTTTTATGTAAGAGAGAGAATTGAATGAAAATTTACTTTTATTGTTTTAAAACTTAGTCTTCCAAGTTCAAAAGTTCACGTTGAAAGTCGCTTTGAATTTTTTTCCCTTGATTAGTTGTTTGTCTCTTTCCAACTAGAAAAAAGCTTTATTTACATATGCTAATTCAGAAGAGCTAGCGACTTGTTTTTTTATTCTCTCGTCCAACACACTTAAATAGGTTAATTCCATTATCTTTTCATCTTGATTTAATTTAATTGATTTCAAAAATTAAATTGGACAACTATTATAAGTATATTATTCACTTTAATTAGAAAATGCCTAAAAAAATTTTTTAATTCCCTGATATAAAATTAGAATTTTTTTTTATGACTCTGGGAATTTTAAAAAAAAAGCATTTCATCAAAAAATTATTAGAGTTTAAAATTAACTTAGAAATTCAATTGTTGTCTAAGGGCTTTATTCCATTTGAAATAAGCGCATGCGCAAAGCGCTTTTATCGTTTCAAACTGTTCAAAATACTCTTGGAACAAACCTAAAGAAAGTGATATGTCGATTAATCGATTGTCATATTAATGAATGTAGAATTTGAATTTGCTCTCCGTTTAATTTTCAAAAAAATTTCATGCAACAAAATTACAAGAAAAAAAAAATTATTTCAAATCGCACAGCCCGAAATTATTATAATTAATTAAATAATATAGCAATTTTGAGTTTGGATTAATGATAATTATTATTATTTTTAATAGTAATGTTAATTAAAAAAACAGAAAGACATTTTGGCTTAATAATAAATAAGCCACACCTTACCAGCAGTATCTGTTTAATTTCAAAGTGAATACATCCACATGATGACGTTTGCTGAAATAATGTCCGAAACGTTGTATTATTGCTCAATATATTATTTTTTGTATGATTAATTACTCAAGCCACGATTAATGTCAAAATGTCTTTTATTTAATATAGCCATTGCCATTTTTATTAAAAAAAAAAAAACAAGGCCACCTAAGGTAGCAAAATTAAAAAAAAAAAAATATTAAAAGTTCTTTTTAATAGGAAATTAGTATAATAAATGATCTGTCGGGAGTCTAGTGCCAGGATTCAGGAAGAGAAAGGATCCAAGGGATGCCAAGGCCTTGGGGGCCTATGGATTCAAAGCGTGTCTCCTTATAAGCAAGTGCACTAGCTAAAATAAATTATAGCATATTTTCCTAATGAGTCATTAATACAACTCATGGTGATATATATATCAACACACTCCAACGAAAAAGAGATATTAATTAACAAATTATATAAGAATATGTAATAAAGTTATCGAATGTCGATTAGATTAATTGATAGAGATAGATTTTTCTTTTTGGATTTTTTTTTACAAGCGCTTGTAAATCATTTTTTTTAAATCTCTACACTTAAAGTAATTAGCTACAAATTAGCAAAAAAAATAAGTAGCCAAAAAGTGTTTTATTGAGTGATAATCGTTATAAAAAATTTAAGATAAATTTTTAAAATAAATATAATTATATTATTTATTATTATAATTATAACAAAATTATATGCTTTTTAAAATTTCAAACCTCAAATTTTTAATCATAAATTTATTACTGATGTTTACCCAAAGATCCCTATTTAAACTTTATTAAATTTTAATAATTTTTAATATTTTCATTTAAAGAGTAACAGAGCTTAAACATTTGCCACTTGTGACATAAAGCCGCCAAAACGGCATTAATTTCATAGTCTAATGAAGAAATGAAGACAATTATAGTCGAGCCTTTTTCGGAATTGTAAATTTCTTATCCCTTCTCTAAAAGTTAGAAAGAAGGAAAGATGTCCCTTCCATAACCTCCATAATATCTAAAGTAGAGAGGGAAGGCACGCACATACCCTTTACTAGCGTCTATATATCTGTTTGGAATTTAGAAAACAGCCCGACTAACAATATATATATATATGTATATATATATATATATATATTGAAGTTGTTATATTATGAATCAGGATCAAGTGTGGGTGTGTTTCGATCGTTTCTTCTGGCCTTCTTCAAGTTCACATTTTTTGCATTACGAACAAATCCGGTTGTGCATTTTTTTCACTTCCTTACCCTTTTGTATCTCATTTTACCAAAATTATTTTACTTTATTACAAGAATGAGTATCTTCCCTTTATTTCGTGTACTCCTAATGACTAATTACGCGTACCTTATTGGGGAATCTTTCTAATTTTAAACAGGAAACAATATTAGACCTAGATTTGTGGTTTAAAATTTTATCAATAGTTAAAATATTCTTAATCTTTAAAGATATTTATTTTTTGAAATAAACATTCCCTTATATCAAAATAATTTTTTTTAAATGTCGAATTCTAATAAGGAGATTCCAGTTTGATTCCCTCAAAAGGGGATGTCGGTTTTTTATTAATCTATCATTTTATCCAATCTCTTCAGCGCTTCATAAGCGATAACTTAAAATTCTTGTCAAATAATAGTATTAGATAATACATTATTCATTTATTAAATATACGAACTAATTTAAAATTTTCCAAAATATTAAAATATCAAATCTTATAATGAAGGATTGTTTTTATTTTAACCTTATTAATTGAAGTCAATATAACGGAAGATACTAAATAAAATTTACTCTTTTAGTTAAATATTAGATCACCATAAAAATTTTGTTCAAAATTATTTTTTATAAAAAAGTCATGGTCTTAGTTCAGAAATACTCTTTTACTTCGAATTCCGACTGATACATTTATTTAAAATAGTAATATACTATAATTAGTATAAATAAATTTAGGTTAAAAACATTCATCGTTTAAATAAAATGATTTGTGTGCAAATGTTTTCTCTAATTTCTCATAAAATATATATTTTCAATTCCAGATGATTTAAAAACAAATTCCGAAGGGTTGCATAATTCTTTTCATCCATATTGTCCTTCTCTCTCAAAAAAATTTCACTTTTTAAATATTTTCTTCTGGATATATTTACAAAAAATTTCTTTTCTTATCAATAAATAGTAAATTAGATCTGTTTAAAAATGTTTACGCACCTCATTAAATTATAAAAGAACGAGACGTTTTTTTTTTTTTTTAGTTCATTGATATACTACTATATTTTTTGTCCCCTTCGAGTTTAGAAAGAATAAAAATGCTGTCTCGGAGATTTTTTTCACTCCTGAAGAAGAAAACATTTTTTTTTTGTGACCGTATGTTTTCTTTTCTCCTCAAATTCATTCCCCCCACTCCTCACTCTCTTTCATCTTTCTTCTCATTTAAGCTCTTAACGAATCCGATTGACATCCGTAAACAAGTCGACCATTTACATTTTTAGTAAGCAAAATAAATAATCTAAGCACAGCGGTATAAGCGTTTTTCTCGGATAAAATTCCATGAATGTTTCTTTGAGAGACGACCTTGGGCATTTTCAGCCTTGTCCCGCTGAAAGCCCTCTTTTGCGCCCACACGTACTCTCTGGCAATTTTTATTATGATTATGTAGGCGATGGTTACTTGTTTTTGTCTTAGAATCTATTTATCCCTTCGGGAAAAGTTTTTTATTGTATAAACGTGAGTTTTAATGTTAGAAATTATAGGAATAGATTTAAAAAACTTATTTTTTTGTTATCTAAATGCGTTAGATAGGCTTTTTATTTATAGCTTATTATGCAATATTTGAGTGACTCCAGTATAATTCAAAAGCATTTTATTGAATTATACTGGAGTCACTCAAAAGCATTTTATTGAATTATACTGGAGTCACTCTATGAAGTTCACAAGGGTAAGGAAGGAGTCATAGGCGGAGTTACAAAATCTAATAGCCTAGAAGTTGATTATCAATAAACAAAAAGAAACAAATTTTTTTTTATCAACATTATTATTACTGCCTTAAAACCAACTTCACAACTTTGAGAATCAATTCCGAAAAAAAAAAATATTGTTTTTCTTTTTGCTTCCTGAAAATAGGCTGAGTGTTCTTCCACTCTTAGAGGGATCACAACTTAAGCGTTTTTGTGATTGGTCGAAGAAGTTTTGTTGGGTAGTTTTGGCTGATACTTTTTTGGTGATAATCTATTTTGCGTAATGTCTCGAGTTTACTAATATCTAATAGAATATTAAAAAAATAATTTTAATAATTTCTATTCTCTCTATAAATATTTTTAATAAGAATAATATTTAAATTTTGATTGTGTTTCTATTTATTTAATGAAATATCTCGGTGAGCATGATTTGACGGTGGGTTCAAAGAATTCATTCATTCAAATATATTACTTTTTTATTAATAGTATATATTTTCATTGGATTGAATATAATTTTTTGATATGAAATAGAAATTTTATACTAAATAAGATTAAAAACGCTATTTTTGATGATAAGACAAAAAAAAAAAAAGCAAATTTAATATAAAATATTTTAAAATATTCATTAGAGCACCCTGTCATGCTTTTTTTTTAATATATTATATAACTTTTATTTCAGTCCATTCCAAGGAAAAAAAAAAAATTATTTATCATAATACATTTGGGCCGTTTTTGGAATTTCAGAGAGAGGAAGAGTTCTTCCTTCTCATCTATAGACCGGGGAAAGTTAGGAAGGTAGGTTTTATTTGTGCAAAGGTCATAATTTCGTCTTCAGTGTGGGGATTCAATTTCTAGAATTCCAAAAACGGCCATATTATATTTATAGTTTTCCACATATTTATATATTTCCGGAAATCTTGTCTATTTGTTTTCCTACTAACAAATAAGCATATTTAGATATATTGTACTTAATAATAAATGACTTGGATTAACAATAAAAGTCATCACAGAATTTTCCCATCATTTATCAAATTAAATTGTCTTTTGCCATCTAAGGGGTTCTTTGGTTAACAAATAATAAAAAATCTCTGCCTGGAAGTTAGGCAACCTTAAGAGTTTTGTTTCAATAAATTCAATTATTACAAAATTAGAATATTAAGATAAAATTATTTTGTGCGATGATTTGTCTTTTTGTCTTTGAATTGAGCCTCCTCCCACTCGAATTTCGTTTTCCGTAATTCCACAAAATTCTTCCATCAATTGGTATTTCTTTGAATATAAAGTATTAACTTAGAATTTTTTTTCTCACATTAATGTAACAACTAACAAACAAAAAATATCTGTTTACAACTTAATCTTCAAATTTGGTTTGCAAATAATTTAATTAATTAAACAAGTGGATTTCGGTTCGTTGATTTTTTTTTTTACATCTCAACTTTTTCTAATGAATTAATAAACCATTTTATTACGCATTTCTCCTTAAGAAATGGAGTCTGTGTCTTGTAAATGACATTAGCATAAACAATGTTTTAAGGTTTCGTTTCAAGCCTCTCGAGGAGAGAACAACTGAAGAAAAAAAAAGACCTCGGCAATGATGTTTAAAAAGAAGCCCCCGGATGTCATTTTTTTTCTCTCTTCATTAAAAATATTAATTTTAGTCAACAAAACTCATAAATTTGTAAAACAAAAAATAAACACTTTTTGAAGCTCTATTAAGAGTATTAAGTAGAATCTTTTCAAAGCCTTTCTTTATTTTATTATATAATAAATAAAATTTTTATTTCTTAAATATACTGCATTTCGGAACTTTAGTTTAAAACATGAATATAATTATTTGACAAATTTAGTAAAAGATAATATATAAAGATAATCTTCTCAGATAAACCAAGGTAAATTATATTATTAAAGAAGAATTCTTAGAATTAATTTACACATTTTATTATTATTATTTTATTCCACGAATAATTTTGTCACACGCATGCGCAGATGGCAAGTATGCTTGTGTGTCTAGCGTTTTCAAACGGTTAGAAATCTAAATTAGAAATTAGAAACATCTTTCAACTTTATAAGAGCGACTTGTCTAAAATTTTCTACTATAATACTTTCCCGGCATAGTCATTTTTGCAATTTTTTTATGTTCCTGTGGACAAAAAACAAAATATTAATATTTTTATATAACTTATTACCCTCTATTTTTGTACTTGTTCACGTTAAGGGAAACAAAGGGTTCTTTAGACTAGTGGTAAATGATCCCTCACCTTTTTCCGAATTTTGCTCAAAATTCTAATTTTATCACTCAATTTTTCATCCATCAAATTATATTCCATTTTTTTTTTTTACAGAATATTATAAGGTCCCTGGGAAAGTGTAAAAGTAGTATGGTGTGAATAAATTAGTTCGTGTTTGGTAATCGGCAATCCAAATGCCCAACTCACAAATGACTTTTTCGATTAATTGCACCAGGTCTCTTTTAAGCGTTGTTGTTAATTTCTAAGAAAATTTCAAAAAATTTATGGACTAGAGCAATCAACCGAAAAATTATTTGTTTACTTTTCAACATCCAAACAAGAACTTATTTCTGCATTCTACGATAGAGACCCTAGATGTTTCTAATTAATTATAATGAGCAGGAATTAAGAATAATTTTAAGAGGGATATATTTTAACTATTTACATCATAATAAATTGAAGATATTACAGGTGTTTATTGTTGAAGTTGGAAAAAATTAATCGAGTGATAATTAGATTCTTCCGAAAAAATTAACAGAAATTCGTATTTAAATGAAAACATCCTCTTTGGAACTAATTAAAGCAATATTTGAAATTCGGAGTAATTGAGAAGAAGATTATAAAGAAGTTTTTTATTAGAAAATAAATAAAATTTTCCTTGTTCCTAAAACTTTTTCAAACGTTCCATCTAATTTCGCGACTATTTGATAATTTTCACACTCAAGATTTCATCAATCAAAATTCCTTAAGCCACATATGTTTTCTATTAAACTATATAGTGTACACTTTGTATTCGTCAAAACAATCTGGCAATATTTAAGTGAAAATAAATCACCAGTTGTATACGTTAACTGTATTTGAGAATATTCCTCCTGTTTTAGTCCTCTAATAAAATCCATATGCAATTTATAACGGAGCGAATATCTTTGCCATAAGGACGATTGGCCTTTTGGTATCTCTCTTTTATTTGTATGCAGCGGTCGTCGATCAAGTTGGAGAAAAACCGCACCTAAAGGCTTTAGGCTTAAGTTAAAATCATCCATTCATTTCGGCAATTAAACGAGCAATCAATGGATTCCCATCCCTTTAATAGGACTATTTATATGTATAATGGAAATACAAAGGAGAGTGAAAATTATTAAGACCTTTAATTGGTCACGAATACAATAGAAATGAATATGAAAGAAGACATCTTCAAAAAAAAAAAAAAAAATCTCCTAGAGATTTTTGAACATTTGTATTTATTTAGATTAGTTTTTATTTTTGTAATCACCAAGTTAATGAATAATATTTGGTCATTTGACTACATAATTAAATCATGATAAAAAAAATGATATTTAAAAAATACCTATATATAAAAAAAATATGTATAAAAAATTTGCTCATTGTAAAATATTATTCATTACCTTGGTGATTACAAAAATAAAAACCAAACTATAAATTATTCTTTTCCCACCAATTAAGAACATTTGTATTTGTTAAAATAGCTCTTAATTTCAATGAAACCTTAAAAGGATATAATAATTAGATGCCTTGTCTAATTTTGGTGATAGTTCTATATATAGTGTAACCATTCATCTCAGTATTCTTACAACGAATTATGGTTTCCCTTTTTTGCCCTGGAGATGAAATGAATTCTTAATTAAAACGTCCGGAAGTTATTTTCTTAGATCTAATTTGTTTCAAATTATCACTATTTTTATTCTAAAATGAAATTTTAGTTATTAAAAAAAACTCAAAAAATTTTACACTTAAAAAATTCAGACATGTCCCTCAAGCTAAATATTTCTTGTTTTGGATGGAGGGCAGCCAGGTTGGAATAAAGGCGTGGCGAGAAGAAAAAAAAACTTTTTCCTATCTATTCTTTATTATTAATTCGGGTCGTCGTTTCGGTTCCTTCATCAGAATACGGTCAAATGGAAGTGATAAGCATATCTTTCTCTTGATGCCGATCTGAAGACGCGATCGAAACGTTGATATGAATTAATAATAAAGAATAGATAAGAAAATAAATAGTCTTTTTTTTCTTTTATTCCAAAACAAGTATATAAATCATAGACCCAGTTATCAAATATTTATTTTATTCATCATTTTAAACAACTTTTTTTAAAAAACATTTTATGGCATTAATATAGACTATAAAAGATTATTTTATAAGAGTCCCCTGCCCCTTGGAGTAGAGTTGTGTGTGTTGTTTAATGATTCAATTTCTATTCAAGTTCTATTCTTGCCATCAGAGATAAAATTTATTTAAAATCAAAAATTAAAATAAACATAATTTATAGTAAATGTCTATATAAACTTCGAAGGACAAAAATTATAAGAGGTACCAGATTTGACTTAAAGTAGAATATATTCTATCTTGTCATATTTAGTTCTCATTTTTTCCACATTTGAAATTTGGTTTTTGTGTCTTTTCTTTTTTTTAATTCTTCGTAGAATTTTTTTTTTGTAAACCCTCTTTATTTGGGTTGCCCATCTTTCAGATTATAATTTTGATTGAAGTAAGTCATCGTAGCATGGAGATTCGTTAGTTTTTGCTTTCTGCAAAACTCCAATGATGTTTGCGTTCCACAGCTTCTTCTAGAATTTCCCAATAAATAAATAACTGAGCATGCGTGGTGTAATCTAAAGGAGCTCTGGAGCAATTAATCGAAAAATTTATTGGTGAATTAGTCATTTGAGTTGCATACTTTCCAGCAAGCAAAAACTATCAAATAATTATCGCCGATCTCTAAATGGTGTCGGATGCCAAAAAATATATTTTAAATTGTATTTTTTTTTTTGGATCATTAATACCATAGGTGCGCAGTTCTCTGGTCCACGCCTTTTACTCAAGGGTTCTACTCACTAACCTGTGAATATTTTATTTCATTGTTGTTGATAATTTCTATATATAAATCGGAGAATTGTTTATTTTATTATCAATATATAATTACATTTTTTTTTGTTATTCAGGTCAGGCTGCTCGAACATGCCTTAAAATACTTTGCTTACAAACTCAAACGAAACAATATATATATATATATACAATATAAAAACAAAAATATAACAATATAAATATCATATGAACACACAACAATAAAAAATTTAAAAAAATTTTTCATAACATTTTTGGCATCGTTTTTTTTTTTTATTTTTTTTTTTTTGGCTAGTCAAGCAAATTTATAATTTCAAAAAAATTATAATTTTAGTATCTCAGGGCAAATTCTTAATGAAGAAAATTAATTATCTGAATAACTATTTAATAAACAAGAAGAAGAATTTGTGTTTCAAAATTTTGAATAACAGGTTTTTTTTTATTTCCTCTTTAAGATAATTAAATCTTTTTGTGCTTTTTTTTTTAAGATGAACAGCAAACAACTCTTTCTTCTAAATATTCATGTCATTTTCTCTTCAACTTCACTTTGCTTACATCTTTTATTCATTCTACTAATTTTTTTTTTTTTCGTTGTAAGATTTATTATAATATTTAATGAATCTTTAATATCTTAACAAACCAACATTTTTCTTCTTTAATAGAAAATATTAATGATAATTTTAATTATTTTATTACTAACATAAATGTTTCATTATCATTTAATAAATTTAACTAAGAATTTTATTATATTTTTTCATATCTTAAACACAAACATATGTATGTATATTATTCTGATATAAAAATTTTGGTGTATTTTGCTCTTCTTTTATTTTGGGTACAATTAATGCATTAATGGACCTAAATATATAGAAATTTTGTACCGCACTCACCCTAAGATTATTAGCAAAAAAAGGAGGAAAATTTGTGAAAATGAAATAATGGTTACAAAAGTATCCAAAAAGAAATCATTTTTTTTCCTTAGGATGAAAAATATATTAACTTTTTGAAAAAATTTTTAATCTTTAAATAAAATATTTCCAATAGGATTTTAATGGAGTATATAATTTTATTTTCAATTTATGGATCACAATTTAAATCATCATTATTAAAATCCAACATTCATGTTTTAGAGAGGTGTTCAAATTTAGAATATTTATTTATATTCTAGTATAATATATTGCGGAAAGGCGAAAAATGAAAAATCCGTACGTCAAAAGAAATAAAATAGGCTGCATTATTCATTTATTATTCTGCCTTTCTACAATCAGACAGCCATATAACTTCGCCTTGTACAATATATCTTGAGAATTGAGTTGTCTTTCATAATAAACTAAAATTTTTCCCCAATAAATTAAAATCAAATCAAATGAAATTTTTAAGAGGAAAAAGTGTGAAAATGAAATAGCAAGACATTGTAATTTTATTGACAAAAAAAAAAGTCTGTTCTCCAAAATGAACTTTTCAAATTGGAATTGGAATTTTTTCTAATAACGTGGTTCTTCCTTTAAAACTGGATCTTGATCGGTATTGGTATCGAGATCCCACCACTAACCCCTAGACCCACTCGACTGAGACTTTAATGCAAACAAAAACGAGTTTGCTCTGCAGCAAATAACTGTTCACCTTCATTTTGAAAACCTCCTAATTGGAAATGATTGACTCAGAATTAAACTCGATCAATTTTTCCTCTCTAATCTGATTCGACATAATTTGCAATGTAACTTTTTCAATTTATCATTTGCAATTTGGCCCAATAATAATAATTAGTTTTTTAGAATATATAATTTTTTATCTGTAATGTTTATTTAAATTTTACTCAGGTGCTCAGATTTGTGACCAAGAGTTACCTGAGCTAAGTCAATTCTTGGTATGACGAATTTTTCCCTTTTTCCATATTAAAGCCCGTCGGTTTGTTCATTCTCAATAATTTTCTCGACCTCCCCCCGATACATGCATTTTGCTTTGTTTACAATTCACACTGTTTTTATACAAAAAAAAAAAAAAAAAAAAGGACGATTCCTATTTAGACGGTTTGTGTCAATCGATAGGATAGGTTTATTTCAATCTTTCTTTATAAATTATTTAGATTGATTGAAAAATGTATCTTATTAATATGCGGATTAATTAATTAATTCTAATCTTTAAAACTAGGAATAACGTTCAGACTTGATGGAATCACTTGGAATGATTTCCCTTGACAATCTTAGCGGTTTGATGACGGTGCTGATGCTGAAGTTGCGGAGTGGAGCGGAGCATGATGATCTTGCTGATGACTTGGCTTCTTGCTTGACTGGAATGTCTGCTGCCTTTCAATGAACTGCAATCGGAAATCAAAAAATTACTTCTGAGAACTTGTATGAGGAGGTGGATGGAGTGAGTGTTTAGCTCTACCTGAGCAGGGTTTCTCCGCAAGAAACTTTATGAAATTATCATAGGATATTTCTATCGGAAAACTTTTTTTTTTTTAATAATGTTTGAGATTGTGACTGGAAAAATAAAAATTTCTAAAAAAAAATCATTTATTATTCTTAAAAGGTGTTTCATACATAACATAATCATAGTCAATTCATTATTTAATAGTGAATAAATTCCAATCAAGTCTCAAGGACAAGACCGGGTTTTCGTGGTCCTAAGCTGAAAAGCATCGATAGTGGTAGTGTTAAGATTGTTCGATAGAAATAATTCAAAAAATTACTGACAAGAATGTTATTAGATTTTCCTATAACTCAATACCGAGTAGTAAGCCAACATATCGAACTAGGCGAACTGATATAATACTTCATTTCACATTCAAAGCTGAAAAATCTAAATATCTACTCAAATATTAACTTTAGAAAATAAACAAAATTGTTCTATTTATCTATTTGATTTCATTATCTCTCAGGCCTTAGATGCCGAAAAATAAATAAAAATAATAAAAAATACTTAAAAGAATAATTTTGAACTTTTATTTGAAAAAAATGTCTTTTATTTAGGCTTGAATGATAGGAACCGCTAAAGGTTAAAAACTTGAAAGATTTGCATACTACTTCGGCAGACCAATTGTAAATTAAATTTATAATGACCCCTAGATATCACTAATAGCATTTTGAAAATTTGAAAATACCTCTTTAAGCTAACTTTAGCTTGGAAGCGATGTGACTGAAGCCAAAAAATTTGATAAGCATATGCATATTTTTAATAATTTTTGAATAAATTTCAAAAAGTTATTTTGTGATTTTATATTTTTCTTAGGATCATCAATATTTAAAAGTAATATAGACAATAATAAGAAATTCAAAGCTCCAGCTCAACAGGAAATTACTTACTTTCGGACGGACACTTCGCTATTACTATATATACATAGATTATTTATTTAAAGCGTGGGCTTTAATGTCGTCATAAATTTCACCTCAGAACATTTTTTTAGTTTTTTTCTACATCTTTAAATTTTTTTGATATGATTTAAATAAATTTTATCGCTCAGGATTTGAAATACTTTGATTTGTTATTTAAACGATAACATTGGCGTTAAAACGGAAGGGGCTAAGAATGGCTATATTATTCCATTATTCATTAAAAAAGTAAAAAATTTGTTTTATATTTTAAAAACAAAATTTACAGATATTTAGTGGATAAAATGTACTTAAACCATTTTGGTGTGACGGTGAGAGATTCAATCTTCTACTTTTAATTTTTCGATTGGATTTCATTAAATGAAATTCTTAGAACGTTTATTTTTACTTGTATACAAAATATGTTAATTTACTAATAAATTATATGGGTTTCGTTAAAATGACGTGTTGAAAATAGAATCCTGGCTCCGCCCCCCTCACATTTATTATAATAAAAACCTGAGCCCTGATTTTATCAGACGATGGACCTAAACAAATGAAAATTAGTTCTTTATAAAACCTCCTTGTATTTTTTTCATCTTTTTTTTTTTTTTTTTTCTAAAGACTTCCCATGTCTTTTATTTAGAGGCTCGAAGGTTAACCTTTAACCTGGATCCACTTAACTCTGAGTGCTTTTGCAATTCCTGCTGTTCTCTGAATCTCCAACGGTTCTTTTCCGTTGATTTTGTTTTATTATTTGCTTTTGTAAAAAACACCTTTCAGCAATGATTAGGGAGGAGGTCTACCCTTTCTTTCTCTTTATTACTTCTTCGATTAACTACAATCTATTATTATGGGATATTATATGATTTCATCAAATTTATAAATTATGATTACTGGTGTGAATTTTCATAAATTTAATATAAAAGTTATTTGGAAACTTCAATAGAAAGGTTATCTGATATCATATTTTCCAAAATAACTTACATTACTAATAGCAAAAAAAAAAAAAAAAAAAGCTGGAATTGAATATAAGAACTCTCATTAGAAAGAAAAGTTGATAAACGATAGAAAACATATTGGACGATGTATCTACTAATTATTTGACAGAGGCGTAGTTAAGGGAGGGATGAGGGTTTTACTTTTAAAAAAAAGAATAGTCCTAGACCCATATAAGAAGGATAATTTTTTGGGGATGAAGATCAATACCCCTGTTCTTATTATAAAAATTTTTATTATTTCGCAATTTAATTAAAAAAAAAAATTTCTATTAACAACAAAATTAAATCGGCTAATTTGGAAGTACTCTTAGAAACGAGTTGGAAACAGAAAACCAATCCAATTAACAGTCCAAATTTTTATCTACTTTGCGAGCTTAAAAAGAAAACTTTTCCTTCTTTTAATTAAATTAAATCTTCATATAAATATTTACCTGACATCTTAAATTATAATATTAATAGAATAACTGAACCGATACTTTATATTCTCGTTAGAAACAAAAATCCTATTCAACATGATGCGAAATTTATATAAAAGTCAAATGGAATTAACGATAATTATTCTAGCGATTATTTATCACTCTTGTTAGACTCTCACAAATCATAATAAAATAATAATAATAATAAACTAAAAAAAAAAAAAACAATGAATTGAAAAAAATAATAAACAAGTTTCCTTGTTGGGCACCTCTTTAAAATTGCCGAGTTTTATGTTTTTGATGCTTAATTTTTTTATCCATTTAGAAATTTCTTATTTTATGAAAGAGTCACTATTATATCTTTATTTAAATAAAATTTAATTAGCAATAAAATTGCTTGTTTAATAAAACTTCAAACTGCTATAAAGTTTATATTGAAAAGAAATATTTTTTTATTTAATCTAATTAATGATTTTTTTTAAATTCCTCGTTGCATAGTGAATGAAATATTGTGTTAATCATGTACTAACCTTCTCAAAAGTGATTGGACAATCTAACCTCATCAAATTTCAGGTTTTCCTATTATTTTATTATTTTTGGAGTTCATGTAGGTTTTCTAATTAATAAGATAAATGAAGACACAACAAAAGTAGTGGTTGTCCAATTACATTCGAGTGGTATAATATATGATGATTAATCGGCTTTTTTAGTATGGAAATCTGATGTTATCACTTTTTTAATATCATTTAATATTAATTACTTTCTTAATTTATCATATTAAAATTTATTTTCAAATCACTAACTGACTAAATATATCATCTATTTCAACAATAATTGACAAGCATATGCCGTCTTATTACCTCATATAGGTCACCTATTCAGACACGTTCCTAGGAGGAATAAAATTTTTCTTCATGTTTAAAAGATCTAATGGAGATCTAAAAGATCTAATGGAGATCTTTGAATTAAACAATTTAAAAAAATTTTAATTTAATATATAGATATAGAAAAACAGTAAAATTCTCCTTAAGTTATATCTTAGCAATCTATAAAAAAAAATAGCAAATTTAAATACTGAAAAAATGAAGAAATTTTTCTTTTGTTTTTTTTTTATATAGCTCTTATAATAATCTCGTAAAATGAAGCCAAGCATATCGTTTGTCTATTCTTAGATGCAGCAGATGATAGATTAGGTTAGAGGAAAGAGTTATGTGTAGATAAATAGAAAAAAATAGAAAAAAGGTGGACGAGAAAGATAAAAATTAAAATGCATGTATTGTCAACATTTAATTCTTTGTTGAGTTTTGTTAGACCTCGTTGATGCTGACATTCCTGCAGTACCGGAGTTTTATGGGCTCTGGAACAATTAACCACAAAAAGTGATTTGGTCACTTGACCTTCCTTCCAGGAAAAAAAACGAATTTATGTATTTCATGGTAGATCCTTGTCTTAAAATAAACTGACATGAATATTAATAAATATTATTATTGTAAATAAGTGAGTTAATGCTGGGTAGAGTATAAAGCGTACTTAGGAACTCATATCTGGTGAGTATATGGGTGGCAACCTCGAGTTAGCCGAGTTAGTACAGAGCTTAGACTTCCATTTTTTCTGTTTCTCTATGCCAGTCTTCCCTTTTGGTCAAACGTAGGGCCGGTTTGTTCTCGGTCGCAACTCTTGCTCTTCTGCTGACCCCAAATAGGGAAAAGAATAATATGCAATGGTGCGTTTTTAAAATCTTGCAGCCCTCGGCACGACCCGATACAAATAAATACCTTTAAAAAATTTTTAGTGCATTTTATAAAAGCATCACAAAATTATTTTTTGACCAATGTTTTATTTTTATCTAAAAAAATTCTTGAACAATATTAATACATTCCTTTATTGTTAAAAGCTTCAGAGAAATAGCCTCTTGGTCTCAGGTGCCCATTCCACGATTTTATTAGCAAGAATGACGTCGGATCATACTGGCGCATATTGTAGATTAGGCTTTTATTTCTCCGAATTCTTACAAAACTGATGGAACTTTATGAAGTAAATATTTTTCAATACAATTATATTGGATGGTTTAAGATGATTAGAAGAAATAAAATGAAATGAAAAATATCAAAATTCGGACCAAAAATCTTCCCTCTTCCTAAATAGAAATCTCACTAGGTCAATTTTAAAATCTGATTTAGTTATTTAAATTTTCATTCTTTTTTTAAAATACATCCATTTTTAAATTTAAAAATAATGCCAGAATTCGTTTCGGTTCATTAAACAAAAAATAAATTTTCTTGGCCCACTTTATTGACGTTCCAATATATATATATTTACATTAACTTTTTAAAAAGCAAATCGAGAGGTTGAAATAAAAATCAACCTCAAAGGATAAAATAAAGTTGTGATTGGGTCTTATTGCCTAAATATTGATAATAAATAATAATTAGATCAAAGTATTTTTTTTTCATGTGATGATGTGATGGTGTTTCTTTTCTTGGCAGGATAAATAGCTATTATTCCCTGGACGGGGGCCAATCGAGTTGGCAGGGACTGTACTTTCTTCACATACCGTCCTATGCGTTGTAGAGGTGCGTGGGCCTTAGAGCTTTGAACCCAAGACTCAGCCTGTAAACACACACACACACTCAAATACATAAACTTTTCATTACACACATATGCATGTATGAGGGACACACCTGGCTTCAGCCTCTCTTGCAGCATCCAGGCTCAATCTCACTTCTCAGACATCAAATATCAAACAAAACAGACTGATAAGATTTCCATAGCAATTAAACAGGAAATCACTTTGAATGGCCGTCAGGTGGTTGAGTGTAATTTTTTTTTGACTAGCATGATTGAACGGACGTAGGTTTCCACATTAAAAACAAAACCTTTGAAATCTCGAAGTCGAATTTTTTTACGATCGTAATACTTTCTCGCTATATATTTCATATATAGATAAGAGAAAGTAATAAGCACTTTCTGTAGCTTTTTTTAAAATAAGTATTATATAATTATGTTATATTTTTTTACTGTTTACTAAAAAAAAAAACACGTATTTTTTTCTTTCTAGGAAAGTATTATAATCATCTAAAAATTCGATTTCGAGGTTTTGATTGTTTTTGACGTTTTACTGTTAAATACCATTTTTGGAATTATGCCTGTGTGTCTGTGTATATGTCCTTTAACACGTTTTAATGTAGATCAATAAAATTGTACAGACGCGCATTAGAACAAAATCATAAGTCTCTACCAACTTTTGGATTAATTCCGGCATTTTTATAAAAATCATGATAACTCAAAAATGATTTCGCAAAGACGTGTCAAATGTTGTATTCATACCTTATATTAAAATCAGTGGCCACGGTTAAAATTTTGTCCACTTCCGGCAACCGGAACTTTTTCAGAATGTCGAGGGGGGGGGGGGGAGCACTTCCGCTTTTTTTCAATTAAAATAAAAATATTGAATATGTAAAATAACGATGCGTTACCCGAATTATTCTCTATTTACCATGCCAGACTTTGACATTTCACATTAGTCTGTAAGACGGCTTTGTTATTTTAATCGAACCCTCATCGCGGAAATAATAAGACGACGATAGAAAAAGAAAATAAGTGATTGCTTTTTAGATATTAATAATAAAAAAAATTCTATTATAAATAACAATACATTCATTTGAAACGGGGATATGAATGATGCCAACAAATTCTTATTAAATTTGCAATTTTAATTTACTAATTTAAGACACTGCGATTTATGAAAGTCATTTCAATATATTTTTTATAGTTTTCAATTAAATTTTAGACCATAAAGGAGCTAATGCTAAAAGTTCCGATGATTAGAATTTCTTGCCAGTTCAAAATTATTCTTTTCACCTGGGGGAGGGGACAAAGCAACGAGTTTACCAGTCAGCTAGATGGAAAAACGTAAGGTTTCCTTACGAAGTGGAATTTTATTTTCATTCTTATATAGTGGCTAGCACGAGATGATGGTTTTATTGAGCCATGAAAAACTGAGAAAGGGGAAAGCCCGGGGTGGAACGAATAATGCCCGATCAAAATATTTATCATCATCCAATGCCTCGAAAATACTAATAATATTTAAAAAAATATTTATTTTAAGAGAAGTTTGTGTTTCATATGGGAGATCTTTGTATTTTTTTTTAAGTATTTTGGAAATTTCAGGCCTTTATATTATAAAAAATTTAAATATATTTTACGAGACATGTTATAGCCAAGCATTGGAATATCCAATTGATTTAAATAAATTTGCATCCGAATATTTGATATTTATATTATCAATATTGACAGTGTCAATATCTTTAACCTCCGGATTCTCTGTGTTTCATTGTAGGGCCAAGTTCTTCCTTGACCAGTTCATAATGAAATAATATCCTATATCTTTGGTAGGGGTATACAATACCTCCCCCTCCATTCTAATTCTTATCATCCAAATATTTAATTATTGTTTAAGGCTACTCCCTCTTGAAACTCTTAATAATTAGGCCTAATATTCATTTAAAAAGTCCCTATTCAGGGGCTTCCATCTGATGGGTTATCGGACCATAGACTGGCATTTCTTCCCTCCTTTTCACATCTACTTCCTCTCCATATAATTTCCTAAACTGACCTCGATAAAAGACCAAGAATTTTTTAATTTTTTTTTTTTTTTTCAAGCCTAAATTTAAATATAAAATTTATATCTCAGGAATTAAATTTAAATTCAATATGGTTGTTTATAAAAAAATATTTTTCTTCTTTGGATGATTTATTAAGTTGTTATAATTTCTAACGGTAGAAAGAGAGAGAAAAAGAGTAGCCTCTATTATTTTTATCAAAAGATCCCATCTTTATTAAAGGAAAAAAAAAATGGATGAGGCCGAATGGAAATATGGACCGTGCAGAAGAATAAACATAAAATAAGCTGCCAGATGATACGAATGCCTGCAATCATAGAAACGTCGCCGACTCTCACACGACTCGGGTTACATCATTATATGGTGGGGTGTGGTGTGATGTGACAAGGAAAGGAACGTGGTGAGAACAATGTATTAACTCATATCGAATTTGTTAATTACACTGCGTTTGTGACTATCGCATGTCTTGAGAGACATTTTTCAATTTAAAGAATGTCAACCATGAATCAATAAATTTACTTTTTTCTTAAACTATACTAAAGAAAACTAAATGAATGAATGAATTTAAAATTTGTGTATTCTTGCATTTCGAGAAAAATAACGGGGATATTCTTTTTCAGTTATTGCATATCAAATTTTTTACTAATCGAATCCTAAAATTGGTTTGGAAGAGACTTAAAAAACATTAAAACTTAAATGATGAAACACCTGCAATTTATATTTTGAATCTAGAACTCGTAAAAAAGATTTTCAAATTCTCCAGCTTAGCCAGAATTTGGTTTTCAGGATGGTCCTTAATTTTGTCACCCCAGGCTCTAGCTTTGCTACTGTTAATATACGATATTCCATTCCAAAAATATGACAAAGACAATAACACCCTAAGCTTTAATAAAATATTTCCACGAGAGCCTTACATATACAAAGGGCAATCGAAAAAATTTTATATGTATATATACTTGTGTATTAGACATGGCTTTTTTTTTTTTTTTTTTTTTAAATAAAGATTTTAAAAAATACAATATTTAAAAATTTTCATTTAAGATTTTAATTAATAATGTTTAATAATAAATAAAAATAAAAAATAATTTTTCCAAATAAACTGGTTTAAAACTGGAAAATAGTTCAAATAAAATCTCTGCGGGTTCGTTAATTTTTATTTATAGTTCAAATCTTTTATATTTTGTTCTACTCTAAAATTGATAAAGATTTAAAATATTTATGAGTTTGGATTCAAAATTTCATTTAATAATTAGCGATTAAAATAAAACAGTAAGCAATGAGGGAGAAATTTTTTAAATGTTTACTGACGGCTAGCGTAAAAAAAAACCAAAATAGTTTCAATCGCGAGTCGAGACCTTCAGTACAGTAAAGTTAATAATTTATATTGTTAATTATTTGAAATTTTTTCTCAAAGGTTGACTCATCTTAACGCGTATTTTAAAATCAGCAAGCCCGATTTTCATTTAAGTATAACTTATTTTTATGAAATAGCCAGCCATCATAAAAAATTGTTCAACATTATCTTTTAGATCGAAAATTTTTTGAAAATTATTAACAAATAGTTGAAAAGTGCTTATTTTCTTAATTTAGGCTATAATAATAATTTCTAATTCTGTTTTTTCTTTTGTTCCAGGTAAGTCCCTCAAGATTCTCTTCCATTCTCCTTTTGTAAGTAATATTTATTTCATTAAAAACTTTCATTTGGAGAATTTTATTTTTAAAAATATTAATGACATCGGAAAAACTATTAAAATGGAGCATTAATTTTTATGGTTTCATAGATAGTCTCAACATGAAAAATATTTTTTATTTTTTTATCTTTGAATTTTATTCAGAAATTAAATCAAATAACATCTTTCTTAAATAAGATTTAATGTAATTATATACAAATTTTTTTCGAGATTGTTAATTGCCTTTTCAAAAATATAAATACTGATATATCTGTCTGAAAATTGCACACATTCTGGAACTTTTTCTGAAGTAATAAAAAAAAAAGGTAAATGTCTTTAATCAGAACTAAACCGGTCCATATGCCATACAAAGAGAGAGAGAACTCGGCGATTTTGGCAAATGAGATTAGCTACCTTATTTGGCCAATAAATTTTACTTTTATAAAAAACAAACTCTATCTGATTTGATTCATTTAAATGAAAAGGAAAAAACTTTGAATATATTTCACCCCCAAATGGAATGGAATAAATTGGACCATATTTACATATTCATTTAAAAAATTTCAATATTTATCAAAGTTTAAATAGTACTCGATTTTAAAACAATCTTCGCTTAAACTGGTTTTGAAACAAAGAGATTTAAAATGTAATGATTTTGAAAAATTCCCCAGCCGAATAATTTATTCTATCCTAATCAAACACAAAATCATTTCGCATTTATTATTCTTAAACAATTATTGAATGGATTGAAGTTTTAAAAAATTTCTTAAAAATTCATTCAATTTGTTCTACACATCTCGAGACACCCTGGCTACTACTATGTAGAAACTTGACTCGAAAAACAAATCTAATTTATGCTCGCCAATATGTGAGAAGTCCTTTCTTCGGTCATATATATAAATATAGAATGGGGAAAAGGACACATGGAAATATCCTTTTTCCTTATTAGAGACGTTGTTGGTGCTCCAATCAGTAATATTTACTAATAGTAATCTTTTTAAATATTTGATAGTTTCCAAACAACTAGCTTTAAGATCTTATTTAAAATAAACTATTTAAAAATACTACTATTATTAAATATTACTGATTAGAGCACCATCAATAATTTGAATTTTTGATTCCTTTAGGTTTTGAATTTTTGATTCCTTTAGGTTTTGAATTTTTTTGTTTCGTTTTTTTTTTGAATTTTTTTTTTTTTTTTTTTTTTGTTTCATTTCCACACTATATATATATATTGTTTATAAGATGATTTTATGTATTTTTTAAATGTTATATAGAACAAATTGAACGGATTTTTATGATACTGAAAATTCAGACAATTTCTCTATCTCTTGATCAGAGTCGAGGAAACTGACGCTTTTCGGAATCAAATCAGTATAAATGTAACAACGACACTAAAAGGGCTGGAATTCCCGGATGCTTCCAGGTCAATGATAAAAACAAATTTTATTTTATTGCCGTCGCTGTCACACAAATTAACATTTACTGTCTATCAAAAACGTCCAGACTTTTTATTTTCTTACAAGAAACCCTCTTAAAAAAGGTCCAACAAAAATGCTTTTTGTTACTATCAAATGAAAGTTTTTTCATACAAAAATGTGCTCATCACAAAAAAAACGTCAAATTAAAATTCTTTTTAATCGAAGTTGGAAATAGGGAGTTGAGACTGGCAATTCTGACTCGACTCCATAGCCTTTTTGGTATAAATCCAATGGGTTTACTAATGTCATTTTTTTTCTTTTCAAGATTCGTTTATTAGATATAATTTCCCATGTCATTTAAAACTAATAGACCGCCATCTAAATGACCCCCTCTAACATTAGAGGCACGTGCCCAGAAATATTTTTCGAATGGGCTGGGCTGACCCTGGTTCATTAAAATATTAAAATCTTTGTTCTTTATCTTTTCCTCCAGAGGTTTGAAGTCGTCAGTGAATTAGCTGGTTGAGCATTGATTAATTTGTTTCTAGAGAACTCTTCTTTTTCAGAGATCTCTTTTAATTAATAATTTATTTCGAAATTAATAGAAATTTCATAAACTATATTAAATTAAAAAAAAAAAATTGTCAAAAATTAAATTGACCCAATATTAATGTTATTTCTTTATTTAAATGAGGTCCTTCTCTTACTAAATTAGGGTATCTTAATCCTCCGGATAAGAAAAGCCCGAGAATCCCGGCCTTGAGATGCCTTCAATCAGGTTTGGCTGCTATAATAAAATGCTAACACAAATCTAAATGCACCTGGAACATTTGAATAATTATACTAACAGCATTGGACATCCATCTTTTTTTTTTTTTAAATCAAATTATCTTTTCGATTTTTTTTTAAGACCATCACGCTATTTTATTCAAATTCCTATGGATTTATAAAAAAAATATATATATATTTTAATTAACTAAAATATTTTTAAAAAATCGTATGTAATTATCAAAATTATTATTTTTATTCAATAACATTTTCTCATAATTTTTTGCCTAAATCGGTAAAAAAAAAAAAAAAATGATGATTAATCATCAAAAACAAAAGATGGTTTCTAACTTATTTAGTCATTAATTATAAGGAATTTTAATTATATTTAAGTCATAAAACCTGTAACAGAAGCATCTTAATGCGTTAATGACTAATTAAGCTCTGACACAAACATAATTCAATTTATAATTCATGATTAGAGTTGTTTTTGGATTTATTAATTCATGATTAGAATACATTTTCGATCTATTATGAATCGTTGATAAAAAATTACTAATTAATTTTTATGTACCAGATTATAGAGGAGGAAGATATTATAATAATAACAAATTTGATATTTCGAGATTTTGATAGAGGAGCATGAATTATGCTATGTATGTGTGTATAAATGGAGAAATTTTCTCATATTATATGCAGTACTGGGAGGGTAATTTTGTAATTTTATTGATTCCTCATTTTTGTAGGAAAAACCATTTTAAAATTGTTTTAAGGTGAGGTTGAGCGATAAAAATGGGAATATATAATATATAGTTCGTCTACTTAAAAAAGATTCTGGACGGACCCCTAAAGAGGAGAACTGCCCCACCCTGACTGCTACAGAGGAGGAGAGGAAATTGCAATCGGTGGGGAAGATTTCGGCGAATATCCTTTTGAAGCATGCGCATTTGAGGTCGAAAGAATCGCATTTCTGGGAAAAGTTTTCAATTCTAATTTCTTCGCCTTTGATGTTCATTTAGAAGTTGTCACACTATTTTTTGTCTTGGGTGGTTTTCGGCCCTCAAGGAGGCCGTAGGAAATTCCGATGGGACCACTGAAGAATAATTTAATCCAAAGAAAATCTTGCTAAATTATAAAAAATTAAAATAATTATTTGCCCCATATAGATCAGTATTTCTCATAATACTAGTAAAACAGTGTATAGAATATTTTTATTTAGAAGAAAAAATGTTAAAATCCACTAATCTAAAGCAACATCCAAATAAAATATAATTTTAAGTAGCCATATAAAGTCCATTTGAATTGACCGGGCCGACTGCTCTAAGTTTAAGGATAATTGCAGCGAAGTACTTAACTTATTCATTCCACAATCCAAAGATTTCAGGATTCACTTCAAAAAACTATGGTTTTATATTATCTAAAATCTATCTAGAGTATTTTATTAATGAATAAAATTACCCAAAACCTTTTCAATACATTTATTTTAAATCGACTACTTTTTATTATAGTTATCCAAGTAGACTATAATAGTTTATAATTATGCGTTCCTAGGTGTGATCCTAAATTAATTTCATCTTGAAAGCATTAAAAGCATTATACTTAAACCACTCAAAGACCCTAAAAACCTCCCTTATTCAATGGCCAAACCCACTTATCCCCGATTATTATTATAAAGGGCGGTGTGAACTTCCTATTGGTAACAAAATATCCAGTAATATGAAACCAGGAAAGGGAGGAGGGATAAATTCCATCCACTTTGATTAAAAATGAATAACTGTTCTTCTCTTGACTAGATGAAAAAAAAAAAGTTGGTTGAAATACGAATTAACAAGATATAAAACTAATAAAAATGTCGGCTCACGACTGTTAAGATGAAAGGCTTTATAGTTCTTTCTCATCATCAAGAAGAAGAAGCTTTTACTCCTTTTGGTCGGAGGGGCCCAACCCATTCCGAATCGAATGCATGTTAATTACAATCGATTTCGATCTGGTCTTCTGCTCTTCTGCCATCTTTCAGAGTTTATTAATAGATGGGGAACAAGTTCCCTCGGACATCGGCCTTCTAAAACCTTGGCTCATTAAATTTTAAGATGATTTGAATTTGGTGATGTTCTGAAAACTTTCACTGAGAGAGGAAAAACTTTTAATTGGATGGCAAATTAAAATAAAAAAACAACAACAAATCATATTAATTTCTTCTTGGGAGATGTTGGCGTGTTTGTGCTAAATGCAGGAATCTTAACAAGGGGCTCGACCTCGAAGTCAACTTGGCTGATCATTAGGGAATATTTCAAGAAAATCTTTGCATTCTGTTCATATCAGATTTTCAGACCCGTATCCATATTTGAAAGAATAATCAATTTCAGGAACAAAAACAATGGCCTCATTCTCTAACTTTATTCTTTTAGTTTCCAGTATATATTTATCGTATTTTTTAAACTATTTTTAAAGACATTCTTAAAAAAAAAAATTGAGACCTCTTCTTGAGCAGTGGTCTCAGGAGTTCGTGAGTCGATACGCGGGGGTAAGAAGACTCCAAAAGAAAGTTTTATATTAATAGGGAAAAAATTAATTAAAGAATAACAAATTTTACTTTCTTTCTTTCTATATAAAGACATTAGAAAAAAAAACTGTCAATTGGAAATTACGAGTACCGCAGTATCAGACGCTCAATTTCCTGAAGTTATTAAACAAATGCCATAAATAAATATTGTAATAAATATGCATGTAAGCTGTTAATAAATATCTAGCTTGTTAATTATTATATGAAGACATAAGGCTTATTTCCTCTTTATGATACTTATCACTATAGATTTCGGTACGCGCTATTTATTTCTTAGGGATACTCAATCAAAAAAGTTTGGGGGCTATCGAAAATCATGTTCATACGATACCATGGGCAAAAATTCTTTAGTAAGTAGGCGCCCAACGCCCAACTCGCTAATGGATTTTGTGATTAATTGCTCTAGAACTGCCTCGCATGCGTAATTATTAATTCTCCCTATATATTAACAAGTGAGCTTGCATGGTCCGTTCTAAAGAAGCTCTGGAGCAATTAATCGAAAAATCCATTAGTGAGTTGGTCATTTTGGTTGCTACCTATCAGTGAGTAAATCGAAAGAATTTATGCAGCTCTTGGAAAAAAAAATATTCTTCAAAATATATTGTTATGATGGGATATTCACTTCTCATGTTGTGGAATGAATGAACTAGGCAGAGAAGTGTTCAATGACTAAATCTGAAAGGTCCGAAGTTAATAAAGGAGATCAAGATAAAAATACTTCTTAAATCGTGTAAATAATATATCTGAAGGTGGCAATGTGATGAAGAGGATTGGCTCAGGCAGCCAAATTAAAGCCCTTTGAAAAATGAGACGTATGGGATAAAATGAATTCATTAGGCATCAGATAGATGGATATATAAATTTTATTCGAAACGTCTTATTTTTCAAAAGGCTTTTTATTTGTCTGCCTGCGCCAGTTCTGACTAAATTATTTGTCATTCATAAAAATCAACACTCAAACTCTCAAACGGAATATTTTATTAAATTTTATAAAAATCAAACTTTGAATTTTACAAAGTGAATTAATCTCTACTTTTGAGTATTTTTATAGGAATTCAGAGTACCTCTCTACTGCTTAGACTCCTTATATATTTAAATTAATTGGTAGCCAATACAATTTAAATAAAACTTTGTAGCACAGGACGTATCTCTACACCAAGGGATATGCTTTTAATTTTTACTTTCTCTTACCTATATGTGTTTTATTTATTTTATAATTGGAAGGATAAATCCATTTTCTCAATGAAAAAATTCCCACTTGCGATTTTAATCAACTGATCAAGGTAAATAAATATATGATAAATCATTCGGATAAGAAATATTTATTTAACACTGCATTCGTTATTATTGTCCACGAGGAAAAAACGGTCGACAAAGCGTGAGAATCGATTTATTCATTTCTTAGCCTGAATGAATGATTTGTCTTAAAAAAAACTTTCAAATATTGGCTCTGGTGTTTCAAAGACTGGAATTTCCATCTCAATCCTGGGGAGGGATGAGATTCCATTTTTCTTCAAAAGAAAGACTAGAAAGGGTTTGATTTATGTTGAACTTCGGCAACTTTAATCCGTTTAACTCCTCATCTGCTATTTTAATAAAAACAATTGCAGTCTAAAAAAAAACTTCAACTTTCCGAGCTCATCATCAGCCACAAAAATTGATATAATAATTTTAGCTGTTGATTGACTTTTATTTTGGATTTAATTATTTTCACTCACCTTGTTCTGATGATGATAGGTTCATTGCGCAATTGTCACCTGTTGAAAATATTTTCCTGTTTATCTTTCGCTTTTTATTGAAATAAATGTTCAACTAATTTATGTATTCAAAAAAAATTTATTTATAAAGTTTGAATGTTGAAGTGAATCATAATTTATAAAAAAATATAAACTAACTCTAATACTATGAATAAATTTATAGTAGTATAATTTATGAAAATATAAATAATAATTTCTTTAAAAAAATATGCCAAGGTCTTGAATAATCAAAATTCCTCTTTAACTGGATTATTTAAAGTAAATTCCTTTAAATTTTTATATCCTATCTGTACTTATTAATTTGTTATTTTTGAAGGTTACTTTTTAAAGAATTAAAATTGTCAAAAATTTTTTAATTTTTTTTTTTTCAAGGATATTCATAATATCCTAATCTTTTAACTTAAAAGGGTACCTACATAAATACCATCTGAAATCGTTTCAGATTAGAATAAATTAAAATAAATATATTTGAAACGTATTTCAAAAAATTTCATAAAATATTGTAGCATCTTTCGAACACTTCAGCCTGCAAATTTGAGCAGATTTTAAAGGAATTTGAATATTAACCTCCTATTCAATACTGATTAGTTTTTTGAATGAAGAAAGTTGTCAGTACTTTATTATCCATCCTTTTTTCTAAAAATATTCTCTTTATCTTTACTTTAATTCTTACTTTAAATTTATTCCATGTAAATAGAGATTTCCCTTCATTTGCATATATAAATTTGAATTACTTAATAATAAAACTTATAACAATTTATAAATTTCCCATTATTTTGCATTTTTTTTATAAAACAAAAAAAGGATGGATTAAGCTGAATTCGATCTTGGTTCACTTTGCTAAAAAAATAATTATCTCTGCAAAAGCTGAATTGCCGCAGCGATCTTGAATCAGCGCAAGTGTTGCAGAATTGCTCGCAACAGTTTCAAAAAAATAGTGGGGATTTATAGATGTTGGTATGTGATATTTGATAAAATTGCAAAATTCGAGAGCCATTTTGATCATGTTGCCATGGATCATATTAAAAATTTTGTACTCCATTTTTGATGCTCTATCCGAATCAGAAGTCGACATTTTAAAATTCGAAAAAAAAAATGGGCTGATATACTGACAGAGAATACAATAACAAACTTTTCAAGTTCATTGAAAAGTTTGCTATTCTTTCACATATTTTTCTCACAAATGAATGTCCCGAGACGAAAAATTTTACAATTTTTCTCTTCAAACATTATTTTGGTTTCCATTTACACATTTTATACTATTTTTTTTTTTTTTTTTTGCTATTTTAGTCTCAATTTATACTCACATAGATGTGAACAGATATATGAAATTAATTAAATTAAACTCACGCGGGGTGGAAAAATTAATTTATTTTTTATTTTGCATTCGATTTCAACGGAAATTATGATTAATTGAAAAATGAAATCCAAATTTATTTTATTTCCCGATCATATTCTTACCGCCCTAAACAGGCACATAGACTGAAAAATTATTTGGCAGAAAGATGAACCTAACGAGCGGTCAATTCTCACAATTAATATTCTTAATTATTCAACTCGGCATGTCAATTTCCATTTTTAAAAAAGATGGCAATGTTAGATCCTTGAGGAAGTTTTTAATTGATATTTAGAGTCCTTTTAGGTCCAATTAAACTCACTTCTTCTTTTTAGAGTACAAGTTATTTATTTGATCAATTACTTAGAAAAAATTTTAACTTCTAATTTTATATCTATTTCTAAAAAGCATTATACAAATTAGATTTTTCAATTATGTAGAAAGCGTTTTTATCTGAAAAGGTAATGAAATATTCTAATCAGCTTTCAGTCTTATTTTTTAGGCTTTCCTAATTTTTAATTATCATTTGCATCTTTTAATCTCTGAAAAAAAAAAAATTAATTGAAAATGAAATAAATTCTTTTAGTGAACTTGATTAACTTAAAAAATCCGAACTGCAAGCTATCTTCAAACCAAATCAATAATTTCGTGATTGAAATATTTTTAAGTTTTTTTTTTTATATCGAAAAAAATCACGAACACTATTTCAAGCTTAATCATTATTTTAAAAAAAATTTTACATTCTACTTGGACACTTTAATCTGCGGAATTTATTATACTCTCGCTTTCATATGATTACTCAAATAATTATTTCAAATTGATGTAATCTTCATTCCATCGAAAAGGAAAATTATTTTTAAAATTTAAAATTGGATATAACAGAAGCAAAAAAATAAAACTTGTACTTTTATAATAATGGAATCTTATATTAATTAATTTAAAAAATACTTGCTTTCGATGGATTGATAAAATCTTTGGCAATAACTAAGCAAATAGGACCTTACTATCTCCCAAAGAAGCGGTTCCCAACCTGTGGTACGAGTACTCCTTGAGGCATGTGATTAGTTTAGGCGTTTGCGAAATAAAAAAATAAATGGCGGAAGATTTTTTATTTATTTATTTATTTATTTTACCCGGTGATGTCTTCTTTATTCAAAAGGATTTTTTTATTAATAAAAACAGGACTTATTGAAATTTATCACTCCATATCTGTCCTGCCCTATCAGCCTAGTAACCATATCTGTTTTTTTTTTTTTTTTTTTAATTAAATCAATCACTATTCATAAGTTTAAATGATATTATTTTCTGGTTCAGTGACTCAATCTTTTTTCATAAGCTTATTTTCTTTGAAAGGTTTTTAATTTATCAGATGAATAAGTCCTAATTATTCAAAGTACTTAATTGATTTTATTCAAACAAGGTTAGTCAGTACTTTCATGGAAAACTTTATTTCCCTGACTGCCATACACTCAAGAGCTCACACGAGAGAACGTGAATCGCAACGACGAGTCACCCACGCTAAAATTGGTATTTTTCTCTAGGCTTTCCTTGGGTGCCAGGTTGCGTTACATCTTCCTTTTTTTGTCCTACCCTACCCTTGTATCCCCTTGAATAATAATAGGAAAAGATAAAAATACTCATTTATTTAGAGTGAAAAAAATTTGATTTGTAAATAAAGTAATTAGTGTTTTTATATCGCATACCATGTTCAAAAGAAAAAAAAAAAACTTTGTGAATGAGTGTATGCAGAGATGTCAAGAATAATAAATGGCACATTGACACTTTGGCAGAATGTGAAATGACGTAAGAGTGTGAAAATGTCGGCTTTAAGGCTCAATGGGTTGGTTCAATGAATCATGAACAAGCAAGGATTAGAGATGATTAAACCAAAATAAAAAATAGAATTGAAGTCAACAAAATGATTTATATAGAAAAAAAAATAACCTTATTTGATAAGAAGAATAATAATTATAATGATTAATCATTTAAGAAATTTAAAATGGAATATATATTTTTATCAATTTATTTGGCGATTTAGGAATCCCTGAAATGCCACCCCCTTTCAATCACTCATAACGACACTTTCCCATCCTAACCTCTTTTTTGTCAATAGGAAAGAGGGGAAGCCATGACTCTTTCCAATTCGAAATCCGAAAACGGCCAACATTTTTATAATTTATTTGTATTTATATAAGAAAATAGGACTTCTTGAATTTGCTATTTACTAGATAGAAGTTAAAAATATTTTTTTATATATAAAAGAATAATTTCGTGGAAATAAGAGGCATCATTTTTTACACGCTTTTATTTGCTTTGTCTGCCTATCCACCTGGACAACGTTTTCTTCATTTTTAAAACACTTCCTGATGAGTGATGATGTACTTAAGCTCAGCTTCAAAGACAACACATTATATTAAAGCTAGTCAACCAATTTACACGGGTACTTCATTTGAAATTCAAACTTGAAAAATCAAAATTTCTCTTTAACTATTAACTTTAGCGGAATAATATCCATATACAAAATTATTTTATTCATCATTTTGAACAATCTTTTTTTGTAATTTTTTTTATCTCTTAGAAAACCTTAAAAGGAAATAAAAATTCATAAATCAAGATTTCCACTTGCAACGCCTTTAGTGGCCAAATTGAGAAACTGGAAAATTTTCTTTTAATTTATATATGTGTTGAAAAAAATAATACATTTTTTTTTATTTAAAATGCACCAAAAAGAGTAAAATAACATTTTACTTAAAATTGTTGACAAAATGTAAAAGCGTGGCACTTAATAGGAAATTAAATAATAAAATATCCAATGAGAGCCTACACTTTTATATTTTGTTATAAATACTCAACAATTTTAAGCAAAATGGTATTTTTTTACTCTTTTTAGTGCATTTTAAATAAAAAAAAAATTTTATTAATTTTTTCTGTACTATTTATTAATTTTAGTTTTTATTTTTTAATATATTAAACTTTTTCTTAAATATTTAAGTAAGAGATAAACAATTTTTAACTTAAGAAATTTTTAAGAAATAAACAAATGAAATTCCATTTTAGCACTTACTAAGAAGCTACTTTTCGTTTATGAGATCGAGGCAAAACTTTACATTTGCAATTAAGAAAATTTTTTGCGGCTTCTTTAAATAATCCCATTGATTTGATAATTTTATATTTTGACCATAAATTTTTTTTTAATCTTATTTCACTAATAAATAATTTTTTGGGAATTTTTTAAGGAATATAAATTTTTTTTTAATACGTATTTTGTGACTTATTTGTTTTCTATTGCATGTCTTGTCACAAAACACATCTATAATTTTGGGGAAGATCGAACACAAATTGATGAGAGTGACTCATAATAAATGGTGAGTCATGATGAGACCATTGACACCCCCGCTGGTCCAAATTCATATATATCAAAAAAAAGAGATCTCCCGCTGTGCCAGAAATATATCTCCGGAAATGTCATGTTTTTCTTTTACCATACGGAATTTTTTAATCCAATCCACTAAACTTAACGAAAATAAAAAAATTTTCATCTAAATATTTAGTTTAAACTTCAACCGTCTGCCATTTTCTCATTCTAATGCGAGACAAGTAAATCTTAATATTTAGGTAATTTTGAGGCTTTAAATTATCTTTAGAATGCAGTGAGGCAAGCCTATTTTCCTGATTTTTTTTGTAGTTTTTAAATTTTCACGAATGGACTAAAGAATTTCAATTTCTTTCTTCAAGGGCTTTAAAGAAGAGAGCAAGCAAAATTTTTATGTCAATTTATTTGTTAACAAAGCAAATTTATGGGGTTTCCAAACAAAATTACAAAAAAGTATATGTGTAGGTAAGAAGGCGAGGGCAGATTATTGATTTGAAGTTGCATCTCGAGTTCGGGTCCCGTTTGTCGAAAAAAATTATCCGGTCTCTTCCTGGAGTAAGAAAGTGGCAGATAATCTCTCATCCAGTATCAGGCACAAATGGCCTAAGTAATGAATGGGAAACCGTCTCTAAAATTATATCCAAGGGCTAATGGCGATTTTTTTCCGAAATGTTTTCTTAGTTCCTCAGAACACGAAAGAATCTGTCTCCGATATTTCAGAAAAAAAATTTGTAATAATAATATTAATAAAAATAGATAGGCCAAATGACATAATATTTTTATATTTTAGGAGAGTGGAGTGAAAAAATAAAACTAAATGTCAGGGTTTTTAGAAATTTAGGTTTATAGCTAATAAATGTTCAATTTAAAAAATATATAATACACAACTATTTTATTTTTTAAATTCCAACATTATTTTATATCAAATAAAAAAAGAAAAAAAAAACAAAAGGGAAAACTGTCAAACCTCCGTAAAATTTTAATTAATTAATAATATAAATGTATTTTCTTGATTATCGTGTTTTAAAAAACAGAGTGGGAGTGTTTATTTTTGGTAGGATTGTGGCATTCACCCCCGGGGGGGGGGGGGGGGCAGGATCTCCTGCCTTTCTGGGGCTTATGATATGTTGTCTACTTAATATTAATCAAATTTTATGATAAAAGTTAACATAAAATTTTATACTCAACAATACTCCTGAGGAAACCAACACTAAACACTCCCTTTAGTATTTATTTTGCTTAAATAAATTAATAAGTATTTTGAATAGGACTGTTGTCACATTAGAATGGGGTAGGTTCTTTACAATCAGCAAATTTTTTTATTCTACAATATTTGGTTTATTTTTTACTAAAAAAAAAAAAAAAAAAGGTCAAAATTAATTAAAAATACCTCATTCAAGAAAATTTTGTTTTTGGGTCAGTAATTTATAGAAGACTTGCCTCAATTGTAATTATTAATCATTGTTTAATCCTTTTTGCTGATCTCATCATTCCGTTGATTCATTAGTCGATGAATTCACTCGAAATGAGATGCATAAAAAATAAATGCTTTGACTTTGTGTTGGTTATCAACAAGAGAGAGCGGTTAAAAAGAAAAGAAGCCAGACGACGATAAGGTCCAAGGAAAGCAAAGGAGGATAAGAGAATAACAGGAATGCATCCAGGAAGTGTCTCATAAGTGAACATTCAGCCTCTGGATGTTCAACCATCATTTATATTAGTGGGACTAAAATTAAAACGCGTCTCTTGTCTGAAGACGCGGTTCGGGAACAAAGCCAGATACTCTGCCTTCATCTTAGGCCTTATTGTCCAATTAGGAGGAATATATGCCAATGAAAACACTGAGGGCGAGTTAGATTATTATATGTCTAATAAATAAATCATTTGTTTAATGAGTCTTGTTTGACGAATTAATAGTTAATTTAACTACTTATTTAAAAAATTCATATTTACATAATTCATAATTCATCAACAGGGTAGTTGACAGTTACTCTTGGATTTGTTTAATTAAGTTAATTATCTGTATAATTGGAGGTGATTGTCATCTATTCACTTTCTCGATCACTCTTAGATATGTATTAAAAATTTGTTTTTGGAGGGGTAAAAAAAAAGAAATTTTATCGCGCACCACGGTTTTCACAACATTCAAATAGGCCAAATCTTTTTTTGAACTCGGTGATAATAATTAAGACATTTTTCTCATCAGACCTTCAAAACAATTCATTAAATAAAAGTGGATTTATTGTAAAAAAAAAAAAAAAAAAAAAAAAAAACGAAAAGAATTCATACGTCATCATGGAGAGAAAATTTTTCGGAATTTAATTTTAATATTTTTGACTTTTTTTCTTTTATTTAATTAATTTTTTTTTGTCATTTTTGTCTTTGAGTTATTTAGTCTCCGTCCTTATTTATTTATATTAATTAGTAACCAATATAATAGTTTAAATTCAATTAATGACAAGATAATGTTATGTATTTATCCAACAATATAACCTAAAAAAAAAAAAAATCAACATGACTTGTTCGATGGGGTTGTAGATCGGCCATCTCATATTCGCATAGAATATGGTTAGCCATGGCTAAAAATGAAAGGAAAGAGTTGCAACTTTGTTGCCTATCTTTCTATAAATTTCGACAAATATTTAGTTATTATTATTATTATTTAATATATAGAATAATATATTCTTTTAAATTTAGAAAGTTTTGGCTCAAAAAATAATCTCTGACTAAAATATTTAAAAAATTTTCCTAGCCTATGTCAAAAAAATATAGATTTAAATATCAATAGTAAGAATTTTAATATTTACACAACAAACTCGAAGGCTTTTATTTAATTTAGCCTCAAATGGTTTTAGTGGTAGGATGTGTCAAATAAATAAAGCCTACTATTAATTCAGATGAAGTCATCTTAACATTTTTGTATAGATAAAATATTTCCTTAATTTTACAAATTCTTTTTTAAGAAATTTTTTTTATTAAGTAAATAATAAGTAAATAATTACACTTTAGAAGAATTCTATCCATGGATTTAGAATCCGAATAATGAAATAGCATATTTTATTTCCAATTTAAGAATTATTCATATTTGAGTTTTGAAAATTTCTATTATTTTCTTAAATCTTAACATTAAGGAGGGGGTTGATCTAAAAACAGCTTTAATTATACGCCTCGCCCTATCCGTTGGTGCAAAGGTAGAGGTCTCGCCTCATGTACCAAAGATCAGTAGTTCTCTTCCAGTCCTGATGAAGGCTAAGGACAAAGAAAAATAATACGTTCGTTAAATGTTCCCTATATTCACATTTTTTTCTATCCCAATTTTTTTTATTTCTCGAAATTTTATCTGACTTCCCTTCTAATCCCAATTTTTTCCTTTTTCCCTAATTCGTATTTTTAAATCATTAATCACATTTTTACCAAACTTATTTCCTCAACGTTTTATTAACGATTATAATCAAGCAAGAATTCAGACAGTAAAGCTTCCACTTCATTAAAGCAGCCATTTTCATCTTTCGTGACATTTCGTTTCGATTCGGGTTTTCGTACGTAAGAGAATAAATGCATGTGTCAACCAGGTTTTAATATATTCCCTTATCATTGTCCAGATTATAATTTTAGGATGTAATAAATGTTATACAAACCAGAGCCGGATGAAGCTGTTTTATATTTTGCAGAACCTCTTAGGGTAGTGATATCTATTTTTAAATTTATGATAAAAAACTATCTAATTTTTTTATAACCAAATCCGAATATTCAATAAAAACGTACCATTGATTCGAATGGTTTTTAATTATTATTATAATTATTTTTTTTTTGACTAATAGATTGCCTAAATTAAGGAAAAACCGTTTAAATAAAATTTGAATTTGAATGCCTCTCACGCCTTTAGGATGTCTGAAAAAGGAACAAATCCATTTAGGAAACTGGAAGTGTGGGTGGTCCAGCAACCTATTATTCCCTCTTCCATAGAGGAGTTCTTTCTCTCTCTCTCTCTCGTCCATCGGACTTTAAATGACCAAAGACCACATCCGGTTATGCGGTTTCGCAGGGGATCAGATTGAATAGAATTTTTTGACCACAAAGTTGGCATTTATCTCAAGAACATCTCTGTTAAGCATCCTGCTTATGAATTAGAATTTTAGAATTTTAATATCGCGCCTGACAAACATTTTAATAGATAATAATAGCTATCCTCAAATGGAAGAAGAGAAGGACTTAAGTGTCTTGAAGGAATTCATATAAATTTTGTTAGCATGGATGGGTGACCTCTTGCAACACTAAATATTTCTATTTAAATCTTTGATTAATAAATGATTAATAGAAAAAAAAGTTTCAAAATAAACTAAAACGTCGTATCGGCCCTAAATTAGAAACATCCTCAGGCTCTGGCATTGTTTGTTATTTTTTTTTTTTCATAAATTTATTAGACTTTTAATATTTAGCTTAATCTATTCTGGGTTATTATTGTAATAAGATTTAAGCCCCAAAACGTTTTTTCAAAAAAAGATTTTCAATTTCATCTGATATTCTTTTTAAAATTTATTTTAGGTAAAAAAAAGACATCTGAATTTACAATTATTCTAGAGATTAATTTTTTAGAAAACGGCATAAATAAATCCTCCTTCGATAAAATATAAATGATTTTTTTGAGGATTTCTAGATTTGTCAAGAAGACATATCTTTCCATCTTTATTTGGCTAATCTCATAAACTAAACAAACAAATTATCAAGACTTGAATTTTATTAGGGCTTGAATATTCTACGAAGCGAATGTTATTAATGTAATTTACATCGCGCGGTATTCTTTTACTTCTTGAAATCGCGTATATCAAAATAATATTTTATAGCGATTAAAAAATATTTAAATCTGGTTTTAGTATTAAATCTTTTAAGGGTTGATAAGAGTTTTCATTAGTTAGGTAATAAAATAAAAAATTTTAAAGAGCTGAACAACATTTTTCAGATAATTTGATTAGAATGTTTTCATTTGACTTGGATGGGATGCCTTGGTATCTTTAGGGAGGGGATTAGCGCCTCCCCCCCACGAAATCTCAAAAAAAAAAAAAAAATTAAAATACATATATAAATAAAAATAAGAGAGAGAAATATTAAATAAAATTTTAACTTATTAGAATTTATCAAAAAATATTTTGTTTCTATAGGAGCCCCCAATGATTTATTACTACTATGACTTTATCCATATTAATATAAATTTTCCCTCC
>JAAAKE020082902.1:0-23276 GCA_010014785.2 Anisolabis maritima | reverse complement strand
ATCATATAACTATGTTATATAAGTTTTTTAATTTAACATCTAATATTTTTATGTTCTTTACCAATAGATTAAAAAGTATTAGAGATACTAACTTATCTCTACTGATTCTTAAATTACGTAAACTTTTGCATTGAATTGATATATCATATGTCTTCATTATCTTTTGTCAAATATTATTTTATAGGGATAATATTTTTATTTTTTTCATTTCCTTTTATAACTCTTGTCTTTTCCGACACAACGACTCTCTCTTTCTCTCCTCCAAAGCCACCTAATAGTCTATTTTTAGCTTCTTCTCTCTCTCTTTTTGCTTAAAATATTTTTTTAAATAAAAACAAAAATTATTAATCATAGAGTTTTTTTTAATAATTCATTAAGAGGGGTACGGGATATATATTTCTTAAGTATATTCAATATTTTTTTCTATTTATTTATTTATTATTTATATTATCTTTGGCTATTAAGGCCATTATACTTTACAAATACAATATATATTAATAGAAGATAGAAATAATAAAATCAGTATCGGTGGCTAACAATTTGGGTCTTGCAGATATAAAATTAATAATTACTAAAATTAATATTAAAAAAAAAATTTAATAATAAAAAATAAAATAGTGATTATAGCAGAGAATATGAAAAATTGCTTAAGGAGATATAAATTAAAAAACGCCTACACTAGTGTTGAGACGTAAGTTTTACCCCCTCCTACGGGTGATACCCCGATAAACGATACATCATTGGATTCGGCAATCAATGAAGAATAAAAGCATAGTTTCGTTAAGGCACATAGCTTAATATAGTAGATATAAATTAATTAACACCTGCGCCCGTGTTCAGGCGCCAGTGTCGGTGCCAATAATAAAATTTGACCTTCTCTATGTATTCTTTGAATTTTTCTCTACTTATGCAAAATTCCAAACCTCCATCCAATATTTCGTTTAACGTTAGCAAACAAATTTGCCTCATTATATAATAAAATCAGATTTATAATCTTAGATCCCTGTCTTGAAATTAAAGTAGAATAATTATTTAAAATATCTTAGATCGCATTTTTGAAAATCAAAAGACATTTCTTTTATCATCTTCGATTTTTGTTTTGAAACCTAAATAGAAATTTTTTACTATCAAAGATCCCATTCTTAAATTGCAATTAAGATTACATTAAAAAAAAAAAAAAATTCACTTCTACACGGAGTACACAAAGACCCCTTTGAGAAACATCGTTAAATGCCTTAACTCTCTTTTTTATTTAATTTTTTTTCAATCGAATTGAATTCTTCTAAAAACTCAATTTTTTTTTTTCACCAATATTTTATTATTTATTTCTACCCATTGTTGACTCATTCCTTTTAATCGCAAGCTCTGCCTATTGGTCTTTCTCTTTTCACGATTTGTATCAAGACAAAGAGATATTATATATATATATATTATTTTTTAAATTTAATGTGAATATGCAATTTGATCACGAACGAGTCTTTAGAAGTGATCGGGAACTACTTTTTTTTAGATTCTTTTTTTTTTTGCTCAATTCAAAAAGCATTTATTTTCATGCAAATTTAAGGGCAGATTTTTTTATTATTAAAAAAAGATAACAAGTAGAGATGAACCCTGGCAAGAAGTTCTTATAATTTTAATAAAAAGACAATTGGTAAAATTCTTTTCGCTTTCAAATAAGGAAAGCTGACCAATGAGGAGAGGTTAAGAATTAATCACCTCTTAATTGCAGGGATTTAGATGACAATATTTTGATTTTCCTTCTTATGAAATACAACTTCGGGTGGATGGATTGCATCAAAAAGAAAAAATAGTTCTGTTAGGGTACATCGTTTAGTATAGTAGATATAAATGTCCCTAATGAAAGGGTAGTTTTTATTTTTTTTTTTACCATCTCTGACGTGTGGTACCTGGGCAAACGACATATCATTCGATTCAGAATTCAATATAGAATATTCCTGCAATTTTTCAATAGGGAACATCATCTATTTTTTTAATTTTTTTCTTTTAATTAATTTATTATTTTTCTCTTTATCATTACAATCCCCATCTCATACTCTTTATTCCTATGAAATTTTGCTTTAATTAACCTTATAATAACAGAGATATTAATTATTTATTATAAATTAATTTTCCGTGTTTTTACTCATGGCTGGGAATGCGACGTTGCCATTTAGAAATCGGCCTCTAGCTTCACCGAGCCAATTATAATTTATATTCTTTATAAATTATTTATTTGTGATTATTTGGTTAATTTATTTCCAAACTAATTAATCCTAAGTCTTTTTTCTTAGTAGACTCTTTTTGATATTTTTAATCTAATAATTTTTTGTTAGTGTTTAATATCTCATGAAAACGTGGTTTTATTAAAATGTATTTTTTTTCATATATATATATATATATATATATGTTCTGGAAGGTTTCCGCGGTTGGTTGTATGTGGAAAACATCATTCCACATATATATGGGCCTATATGGCTATAATATCTGGGATCCTAATTCACATCCCTTGACTTTTAAGTTTATCATTATTGACAAAGTCAATAAATCTTATCCTCCCTGTGCGGGGTCGAGCACAATTTTTAATTTTAAAATAATTTATTATGATTTACATTTTTTGTTAGAAAATGAATTATTAGTAAATGAAAAAATAAACATTTTTATTATTAAAAAAATAATGGTAAAATATTATAAATAAATAATATATTTTCCTGCTAAATATAAAGCAGACTTATAAAAAATACTAGATTATTTATTCTTTGGATATTTTAAGCCAAAGAATATATAAGTAGTGAACAAGTTAATGAATTTCATCAGACCCTCAATTGTTAATTTGAAAATATCTAATTTATACATTTATTTGTTTGGTAATTGTTTAATTCATTATATCTTTTTTTATTAAAATAAGATTCTTTTATCAGATTACTCAAAGCATATTATCTCACCATTATTCTGCTCAAAACCTAGCTAGCATACATATCTAGGTTAGTAAACTCAAATTCAATATATATTTATTATAACTATAATTTTATTTTCTGGATATTTATTTTAAATATTTTATTACATTATAATATACTTGAAATTATAAATATCGACTAATATGGCTTTATTTGAATTTTTGATAGTTTTCCAAGACTCATGCAGTAGCTCAAGCAATGCCGGTTAAATGTTTTGATTGAGCTCGAACTTGTTCTTCTCAGGAACAGGGCCTTCATTTGGTAAATAAGCCCTTCCCAAATAACCAACTCATCAGAAGAGGATTTTTTTTTACTAATATATAATTGAAATTGATTTTCTCCATCCTTTACATCATTGTCCAACAAAATGATCTCCGAGACAAAAATTTACAAGAGATCGAAAAAAAAGACCGAACAAAAATTTCTGGCATTAAAACTTACCCAAAAAGATAAATGATTCATCCCTATTTAAAAAAAAGATTCAAAAGCTTATTTAGTTGAAAACCCAAATTCGAATTTGCCTTCGAGCCTCAAGAAGGCAGGCATATTGTGACACTTTCATTTTAATAAAAACATTAAATTTTTAATCAATTTACAATATATATATCTTAAACGATATGTTCACTTAGATTTGTACTTTACAGTTTCTATGGTGTTGTTTGAAAACCATCAACTATTTAAAACAAAGCCCTATCAGTTGATATTAGTCGAATTTACAATATAGCCTATAATTATTGTTCACAGGCACCAGAAAATTTCGGCCACTTTTATATGGTGTTTCTCATCCGCAAATATTAATCAGTAGTTCTGGTGAGTGAAAATTATTATTAAATTATTAATTATAATACCTTGGTTTATTTACGATACTCTCCAACAAGGGCGTATCTATATATATATATAAATTACATTCATTAGCCCCTCTTCATGAATTAAGGCTGGATCAAAGTCAAAAATAGAGCCGGACAAATCTAATATCACTGCACCAAGTTCTTGTCAAATTTTTAATTCTATTAAATATGCAAAAACTTTGTTATTTTTAATTCTTTGTTGATTTGCTAATCTTATGTTAAATTTGTTATTCTATGATGATTTTATTAAATAATCTTGTTACATCATGCTCCAAGGTGTCTTATTTACAAAAGAAGTTTCCGTTTATTCATTTTGGATAGAGAGATTAGAGAAAAAAGTATGGGAAATTATTGTCTAGTCAGATACAAGGCCCAATTTTAGGAGAGGGGGGAAGGTGATCTCTCACCCACACCCATAAATAAATGCTTGTGTTGAATGAAAATTTTTATAAATTAGCAAAAAATTGCTCATTTTAGGGGGAGGTCGTGCGTCTGAATCGTCCTTGCCTTTAGTGCGAAACTGTGATGGACCGTCGATGGCGATCTAGTTCAAATAATGTAGCCTATATAGTAAAATCCAATACTATCATCATTATCAAATAAAGAGATTTCAGGAGTTCTTCATTAAGCTAATTAGAACTTAAATCATAGGGTCAAAATCTAATTGTCTAAATGGCTTCGGCAGCCGAAAAAAGACAAATTTGAAAAAAATCCCTTGTATACGCCTTTGATTAAAAAAAAAAAAAGATTGAAGAAGTGGGAACAATTGTTCTACACTCTTAGCAAACGAGAGGTGACATTCTTGTGTGTTTTTACTAAATTTCTCCTCTCTTATCAGATATTAAAGTGTTATATAATCAAAAATTTTTTATTTAAATCTTTTATGAAATAATTTTTAAAAATGTGTTATTTATCCTACGGTACAATAATGTGTTTTCCATTTTAATTATAAATATAAATGGAAAATAAAATATATTTTTAACTTATCCTATAAATTTTATATTCAAGAAACTTTATTTGTAAGCATAACAATAAGATATGTAATTAAAGTAGAAAGAGATGAAGTCATTAAAGTGCGATCAATATTAAAATATCCTGCTGCAGTAATAGAAGGTACGTTTAATGAGACTTGACTTGAAAATTTTAATAATTCTTCTCTTAAATGAACCGATGAAAAGTCAAATTCCAAATCAGTGATGTGTCTAAAAAATAAATTTATGTCACTTATATATACGAGTATATATATATCTTATATAAATTATCCGGGGTCTGTCATCCTCTCGTGAAAGCGTATTTCCCATTGTAAATTTTTAGAAAAAAATTTTATATTGAACAAGATAATCATAGTGGATTTTATTACTTACTGTTTACAAGCATATTGCTTTAATTCATTAGTTTAGCAGACAGTGGCAGTTAACTAAACAATTACTAAACTGATTTTTAAAATAATCCCCTATACGGTAAGTTTTAACTATAAATTATTATTAAAATAAGTAAAGCAAAAAAATCACAAGTCTGATAATATAAATATTTTCTAATTCATGGCTGCGTTAAAAAATGATTGCTCTTGGACATATGTGTTCAATATCATTTATATTTTATCTATAAATATTCAAAAATTAAAAATGAAGATATCTCACCTTCTTAGGATATGTAACAGAGCAGTATTTCCTGTTAACAGACAATGGGACGAAACTGATAAAATAAATATTTCGAAGAAGGAAAGACAGAAATTAGTAAAAGTAACCGAAAGATAAAGTATTTTTTGAATTTTCATAGTAGGTGTCATAGTTGATTCAGAAAAGTTCTGTCCTTCAATTGAAATATCTTCTAGGAGAAAACAGCCTTTCAAAATGGTATATCCACTTAAAAGCAAGACAAATATACTATTTATCATTTGAATCAATAGAAGTGGTCCATAATATTGATTGATGGCCTCTACAGCTTCAATTAGTTCTAAATGAGCAAGTCGCAATGTCTGCACCAAAGACAAATCACTAAAAAATATAATCTAATTAACTTTATCATTAATTAAATAATTATTAATAATTTAATATTATTAATTAATTCATTAATTAAAAAGTTTTCTTGTAACTTACCTTTTAGTTGGGTATTCAATCAGAGCCTTCTCAAGAAATGGTTTGCATAAAATTATTTTATTACTCTTGATAAAAAATGAAGAGGATTCTTTAACCTTTATTAAGGAGTTAATTTTTTTAAATCTTTGTTTCATAAGTAAATTCCAATTAACTACTGATAAAATGAGAATAGAATTGAAATAATAAATCATACATTTATATGAAGTTAATGCATAGGCAATAATATTAGAACTTAAAATTTTAAAAACAACCAATCCGATGCTTATAATTGTTAATATGGATATTTCAATATAAAGGAATCTTCTATTTTTTAAATAAATTGTATCCAATTTTTCTTGATAAATTTTTTTATCAGCAGAAGAAATTTTGTCAATAATTTGATTTAGATAGGTATGTGAATAAATAAGACCATAAATTAATGAAAAGATTGTAAGGAAAACCAAAAGTAAATTAGCTCCTTCCCAACAAATATTTAAAATTTTATCATTTGCATCTATGGCAATAAAACAAATCATTCTCCAGATGAACCAAGCAAAGGAGATAATCGTTAGAAAAATATTCCATAAACTTGCTAATAACGAAAAAGTAATGTGTTTTTGACCAATTTTATAATTTAAAGAAAAAGGAGAAATTCCTAAAATTTTACTTTTAAAATAAACTGGCCAAATAACTTGAGCCAAGTTTATTCCATTCTCCATTTTGAAAATGAATGAACTAGACTAAAAATTAGAAAATTTTTATATGAAGTATTTATATATCAATATATTGATTAATTTTTTTAAGAAATAGACTAATATTTCCCTTAAGGATTAAAATGTTTTTAAGATCATTATAATTAAAAGATAAGCCAACTCATTAAATAAATATTTCATCAAAAAAAAAAAAATAATTAAGAAAATTAGGCTTCGATTGAGGTTTTGTTTAGAACAAAGTAAAACGCATTGTTTTTTTTTTTTTGAAAACAAAAAGGAAATTGCTTATGCGTCATACGGTTATAAATAGATCTTGAAATAAAGCTATAAATAAAGACCTAGCTTTATTTGTCTTTCTCAAAAATAAACTCAAAAACTATGCTGAAATATTTTTCATTTTTTCAGATATTATAACCAAATTTTTATCCAGCTCCTTTTCACCTTTCTTTTCGTTTTAATTCACTCTTCATATAAAAATGAATGTTTTATTTACAATTTTTGATTTTCTTTTTAATAAACAATATTTATAATTACTCTACTACATAATTATTATAAATATAAAAAAGTTTGTTTGTTTAACATTGGCAATTTATTAAAATCTTATAAAACATTATATGTTTTTATAATGATAATAATAATACTTAGAACAAAAATAAATTATTTTAATTTGAATGACTAGATATAAATAAATTTAAGTTTATGCATGGAATAAAAAAGAACAAGTTAAAATTTTTTTTAACAATCTTTTTTTACATGGAAAAAATGAAAAAGATCTAAGTCCCTATTATAAACTTGCAGTACAATATTTATGACATCTACCTACAAAATTCAAAGTATCATGAGAAAAAATACCACTTATGGTTAACAAGCAATGCAATCAAACTTTTTGTCAGCAAGATTTTTATCACTATACTCTGAGACCGGGATGAAGTCCAAATCGCTGTCGGAACGTCGTTGTTAAAAGCGAAAATTAATATATTTTAATAAAAAGTGCGATTCATTATTAAAAAAATTTGCTAGATTAATAAGTAAAAAATTTGGGATCAATTGTCACCATAGGGAAATTAAAATAATTAAGTTAATGGTTGCAATGCATAATTATAAATATTTAAATGAAATAAAAGTAATATTTTTTTTACATAAGAATTATATTAATATATTTAATTCAATTTTAATTTTTTTATTTATAATAGTATGGTGGATGATACACAGAGGTGTTTGCCTATTATATATCTATTTTATTAAAATTTCAAAATATTTTTGCCCCCCCCCCCCCGTGGCCGAGAGATTAAAGATACTGACATTGTCAATAATGTTAATCTTAAAAGCCAAGGGGTGTGGGTTCGGATCCCCGGCAATCAGATGAAAATTTATTTAAATCAAATTGGATACCATTTGATTTAAATAAATATGTCTGGATAATTAGTATAGTAAAAAAAAAAACAATTATATATCGTTTAATGTCTATATGGCCTCAGATGCCGAAAAGACAAAAAAAAATTTATTTTTTTATTTACATATCGTATTTTTATCATGGCAACCGTTTTTGTTATTGTTTATTATATTTTTGTTCTTAAAATAGGATAATTATAAAAGTTGTTCCTAAAAAGATCTTTTTTGTGTGTTGCTACAATATTTTCATTTTAATCTCTCTTTCTCTCTGATTAATTAATAATAATAAGTTTTAAAATTTTTTGGTCTCTAAGAATCAGCAAAAAAATTGGGATTCCAATCGTTGATGAACTGGATATAGTCTTCCCTTGCGAGTAAATGAATAGGCAAACAATCTGTTGTAATATAGTAGTTTTTATACAAAAATTAAATGTCCAGCAGACAATTACATGATAAAAATAAATATTTTAATGAAGAAAATGGCACATATTTTCTTTACTTTAACCAGTATAGTCTTTAAAAATAACTAGTTATGATTTTAAATTATTTCTATATTCACCTTTTAATTTCTTGTCCCTCATATGCGATTTTATTATTTAGACATTAATATTCAAAATAATATAAATATCTTGATTATTTTAAAAATCAGGAGAATGGATTTTACGTGAGTTCAATATCCGCTTCATTTTTACGAGGCTGTTGTACGAAGCTGGAATTAGTTACACCGGTAGATTTAGATGATGACATTTTACGATCATTAGGAAATAATCGTTTAAGAATGGGAATTTTTTCACCATAATGATCTGCTAGAAGCACCATCACTTTACGCTTGCAGCAAAATATAATGAAAATGAACACAGCACGTAACAAATTCAGGATATCCGTGAAATAGTAATAGTAACGAGGTCCTCCAATTATCGATGAGAGCATTTCGGTCGCCCAACTGATCCCCATTAAAAAGAATAGCTTTGAATAAAGAGAAAATCTGAAAAAAAAAAGGATATTTTATGTATTATAAGATGAATAAAAATAAGATTAGAATAGATATATAAAAGGCTTCTTGTACACATTCATTCAATAAAATTATCTAATATCTGAATGGCTTCAGGTGCTTTTAGGAGATCTATGTATCTAATTTTATCTTTAATATTAGCACCTTTTAAAGTCCTTACCCTATCTTCTTCCTGGTTGCGTGAGACCACTGGTCCGTTGACTCAAAAAAAAAAAAAAAGGAGGCGGTCCAGGTCGCCTTGAGTTGACAATCTTATTTGAGGAAATTTTGAAGGGATTTATTTTTTTTCTTATTTAACAAAATAAAATTTATTTTTTACCTAAAAAATGGAAAAATTCTGGCAAATGTTTTGTTGGCATTTTAGATACTTAGAATTTACAAATTTCTTTCTTTCTGAAAATCCAAGTTGGCAAAAGATGGCTTATGCTTATCTCGGTATATTTCGAAGCAATTTTTTCGGTCCTCATGTCTCAAAAAAAAAACATAACATCGTAAGTTTAACGAATGAGATCAGACAGGTCACAAAGTCAATAAAGTTGAAAAGGCTTACAAAATATTTACCAAAATTATTATTTATGTCATAAAAAATGTTAAATATTTAATCTGTTGAATAAACTTCTCTTTCTCAAAAATTTTAAATAATAAATGTTAGTATTAGTAAATTCCATTTTGTTGTTTAGAACAACTTTTCTAATTTATAAACATCTTTTTAACCATAATTTATGTTTTCTACCAGTATTTAATTTAATTCTTTTCATCAACTGAGAAAGAAGATTATTTACGATGAATTAAAAGTTGTTTAATTTTTCCCTATTTCCCAATAGCTTGGGTGATTTTTAAATGTATATTAAGGCATTTAAATTCAAGTTGTGTATTTTACTCTTGCTTACGTTTGTTTATCTCTCCTCGTGGGCTTATGATGTTTTTCACTTTGCTGATTTTGCAAAACACTTTGAGTATCTCGACGCATTACAATAATTCGACAAGCAGTGAATATGAACAAGGCAATATTTATAAACATAAGTAGAGTAGTTGGTCCGTAAAAATAAAGCCAAATCGCCGGAGATTTATCTAAAAATAAAAATAAAAATTTTTAAATTCAATATTAAACAATTATGTTGTATATTATATAGGTAAAATTCTCAATAAAGCTATTTAAATAATTATTAAGAAATAAGCCCTATTAAATTATATAATATATATTAACAGAAATCTTATTTCAAGGCAACTCAGGTTTCTTGTTGCCAAATTGGAAATAGAAATTGATAAAATTTATTTAGAAATATTTCCTTTAATTATTTTTCTCGATTTTGCTTTACCTCCAATATTTAATCCTTTTGGAACAAGTGCCGCAGCCACTCTTAGTTATTGCATTCGTTTCGGGATTCGCAATCCTGCCGCGAATGGGATTGGTCACTCGCTCTTAGCCGATTCTAGCAGCTTTATTCAAGCCATCGAGTTCATTCTTATAATCATCAAAGCAACCAGGGTATGGTCAATGGTCTCGTCAGACCAGTTATTACAATAAATGGGCACTGTCTGCATATATTATGATCGATCGTGATCAAGCAATCTTTGTTAAGTACCATCATAAGTTTGAGTTCTTCCTTAATCGAAATCGTCGAAAGTTGAGTCTCCTCATCTCTACTTGTTTATCATCGTCGCCAATCATAACTATATAAGTGGCAAAACCAAGGCGCTATCTTGGCTGGGCGACCATTGGGTTTTCTGCTTTACTTCCTTATTATATATTATTTTCATGTATTTGCTCCCTTTTAAATTTAGTTTATTTTTATTTATAATTTTCGTTAATTAATTGATAATTATCAATAAATAAAATAATATTTTGCAAAAATAGGTATTATAAAAAAAAAAACGGCGGTTTTCCCATTGAATACATAATTTCAATTATCAATACTCATAACTTATTAATTGACTTTACTTTAATCGCTTTTGTTAATAATAAAATCATTCTCATTTTATGTTTCCTGATTTATTTTACATACTCTTATATATTTCTAAGTCCCAAAAAGGCGGAGCGAGCACGACATTGGGACCTTCGTTTTGAAAACCAGGGCGATTGCCTAATAGATACCCTAAATCAGACAGACTGTACAATGAAATGATAATACTTTTCTAATGAAAACCGTAAAATAAACATGAATTCACAAAGCACCTCTTAAGTTTTTATCTTGTTTATATTTTTTATTTGATCTTTTTTCTAAAAAGAACAATCTCTTCGGTGCCTTTCAAGATTTGACCAGGCGATTGGTTGGTGTGTCCTTCTTCCTAAACTGACCCTGAGTTGAAGATTAAATGTTTTTAAAAACAAAAATTACAAAATCAGTTGGAATCAAATAATGATTTTTAATTTCATATCATATTGTTGATAAAAAGTATGAGCGTTAAAGTTATTGTTAAATAAATAACCAAAAGTGTTAAAGTAATCTCTTGTATACTTTGATCTTTGGTAGTTAAAGATAAAAAACAAACAAACGGATGACTAATTGATTGATTTTTTATTTCAAAAAAATCATGAAAAACCCAAGCCTCTTCAAAAACTTCATAGAAAAGAAATGAATTTTCTATTTAAGTAAATTTAGACTTTGTTTTTCGTTGTATTAATAATTATGAATGACTACGCATAGCAAGGACAATTATTTGTCAAGGACTTGCAGTGAAGTGAATAAAAGATATTTTCCTTATTCCAATTTTAGAAGGTATAATAAAAATACAATAATGTCTTTCACAAAAATATCTTTTAAGAATTTATATGTTTATCATTTATTTTTTTATTATTTTACTATCAACAATAGCCATTTATAAATTTATTGTATTGTAATTATATTCACATTAAATATTTTTGTATATAAATATTTAATGTAAATATACAATAGTTCATGACTATGTGTGTAACCATCTTCACCGAAGAGACAAAAGGAATTATCGTAGTCAGTCAGCACTTTTAGAGAAAAAGTTTTTTTAAAAACAATCTAAAACCAAAAATCTCATAAATAAAAATAATTATATTTTGGAAACAAACGCATTTTTTTTTTTAAATTTCTAAGTCTGAGAACGGATTGAATTGCCCTAAGATATATCGATAGGTTTCGAGATATGAACTTTAGACTGGAACGAATGAAGTTAGTAAGTTGAAATACCAGTAAAAACAGCCCGGAGAAGTTATTCATTTAAATTAAGCATGGGCTCCATTTGCGGATTTAAATCCCTTCCACCTTTTGAAATAAAAATAATTTCTATTATTTCCCGACTATAAAATTTTTTTTAATCACTCTAGACTTCACGCCCACAACAAAAATATAATTTTCTAAATTATAGATAAACATCTATTATTCTTATATGGCCTAGCCCCCCCCCCCCCCCCTAAAAAGTTTGCAGGCAATATACAGGAGAAAAAAAGAATATTGAGTATCTGTTCTTTTCCTATCAGATTAATTTATTGTTATTCTATTTTTGATATGAATAACTTTCAAGAGTTATTGATATAGAAACTTAATGTTAATTAAGGTTACTCTATTTTTTCTCTTAGCCACTCACATTCACTTAAATTATAATGAGAGCTTAATAAATTGAGTATTTCCTTTTTTACAATGTAATGTGATTAAAAGCCATTTGTTTAAAAAATATTGTTCATTGAACATATTATTTACTATTCTCAGTGGCTGATTAAGCCATAAGAGGTCTTAAGTGGTTAACATTTCAACGCCCTTAACCCAATCCATGTTCTTTTTTTGCTTCAAATGGTTATTTTTGATCAAAAATTATTATAAAATGTTCTATCACAGCTTCAAACGTCTGAATTCTGATAGTTTTACCTTAGTTCTATCGCATCTTTCATAAAATGAATTGAGAACGAAATTTTCCCAAACGGAGTCTTTGGTTTCATCAAAAAACATTTTTCTCTTCTGTGGCGAATAAAATATATTCATCCTTCTTATTCATCAAATGATGGCCATGACAATTCAGTTATTCTTTTTCAACTTTTCCAAATTCTTCTCTAAAATTCTCTAGTGACTTTAGTAGAATAGAGCCTTTTAATAGTTAATTCTTCACGATTGAAATCATTTACATTCTTTATAGAATGCTATTTCAAACCACTGCCCTCTGGACAGTTTCTTATTTGTCCATTTTTTTAGAAGTCAAATTGAACTATTGTGGTAAATTTTCCTTTGAGTCACAACTAAACCTTCATTTATATGTGTATAAAAAACTTTTATAGCCGGAACAGTATGCTCATAAGGTTGTGCCTGGAACCTTCTACACTGAGACGGCATATTCACATTTTTCCAGCTTCCAAAACTTCATATAGCTGAAGAGAATTGTAAAAAAATAGAATGATCATTTTTTACTTTTTGTTACCTATATAAAAAATAGATAGTAGTGCAATCGCAAAAAAAATCGATGTCGAGATTTCAATGGAAATATCTGTTTTGAGATTCCTTGAGGATACTCAAAAACAAAAAACGTTTTATATTTTATATTTAAGCTAGATACTCTCTTAGATTTCACCTCAAAGCTTTTGAATAAAACCAGTCAAAGAGACTACTTTTTAAATTTTTTTTTCGATTTTATCTTAAACTACTCTAAAACAAAATTGATTAAATTTGGCTGTACATATAATAAATAGAATGATCTTTAAGATGTATTCATCATTTTCCATATATGGTGTAGTAGGAATTATATTTGTAGTTTCTGGCAATCTATCAAGTTCGGGGCCCTGGCAGACACCAGATACGCCAGCCGCTTAATCCTTCACTGACTATTCTACTTATCCTATGCAACGCAAATTAAAATAATCATTTAAACTTAATTCAGCTTTTTTTTTATAATACTAACGGTTCCATTTCTCAACTTTTTTATAAAGTTAAAAATTTCAACTATATATTATGAATAATAAATTGAATGAAAATTTACTTGGAAACCAGCAGCCCGTCAGTCCAAAACCTGGGTGAAACAAGTTGTCCTTATTCGCTGGTAGAAATTGCATAAATGCGGTGATAATTGATATGATTGCCGGAACCCCCCAAGCGTAAATCGAATAGCGTATGAACTTCCTCCGGTTCCGTTCGATGATACTCCCGACGGCGTTGGGCCGGAACCCACTGAAAACAACTCGAATTTATCACTTCAGGAAATATACTGATGGTTAAAAAAACATTTTGACCAATATCCTATTTCTGATAATAAAAAAATATGTATAGAAAACAATAAATATTATTAATAATAAATTTGAAAATGTGAAACAAATGACCTTGAAAATCTATTCAATTATAAATTATTTATTTTATGTTTCAGTAATTCTAAAGAAATTGCTCATCAATTTTTTTTAGAAAAAATTTCTTTCTTTTGTTACCTCTCTATCGTCGACTTTTATTACAAATTAATATATTTTGTACTAGTAAATATATTTGATAGTATTCACTATCTACATTTGAAATAAAAGAAGATAAATTCAGTTTCTAACTACTTTACTAAAAATACCTCTAAATACTACACCATAGTTTAATTAGGATTAATAATTTAATTTTCACATACATTATAACTTTAGAGAATATATTTTAAAAAAATATAGATTGCCTGTTTGAAGTTGGGCCAAAAGAGTTAAGTTAAATGAATCAAATAGTTTTTTCAAATTTGTTAATTTACGATATTTTCCAAATATGGTAATTAAAATAAACATTTTAAGCAAGATGTTTTCATGGGAAAGAAAGTCGATCGGCCCCAAACAAAACCAAAAGTAAATTTCAGAAAGCAATCGAGACATTGACCACATATACCCATATACATATTTCTCGTAACTAAAACGCCTAATTTCTCTATTACCTTTAGGAAAAAATATTTTAATTATAAAGAACATAGGTGAAAAATATTATGAAATATATCCTAAGAAGATAAAAGAGATATCCTTTCTAGTAAGATAGATATATATATAAAGATAATTATCATGTTTTCCTTATTTAGATTTTATTAAGTCAATGTTCTCATCTGATGAAATAATAATTCTTTATAAATTAATTTATGAATATTACTTTCTCACATTATGCTATGAAATATGAATCAAAAAGAAAGTTTATAATCGTCAAAAATTTGATCCCCAAATTTTTAAAATATCTTCATGTTTCTCAAAAAAATGGATTTTATTAAATGTTCTATATATAAGAAGGTATTTTTTTGACTTATATCCTTGAAATCTCTAGACTAAAATAGATAAAACTGTATATTCATTGCACTATTAGAGGAAGGGAATGTCTTGCGTCGATGTAAAATGGACCTGAGAATCATGGATAACTAAAGAACCAAATGAATTGACCTTAAGCTGAAATTTACATTCATTTATAAAAATATGAGAAAGTATCCATTTTATTCCTTAAAATTATTATTTCCATGAAATTTACAAAAGAGGTGAATGGAAAATTATTCCAAGGTTACACCAATTCTAAAATATTTTGTAAAATTGAAAATTTTTTCCACTTTATTTTTCAAATCAAATTTATATTCATAATAACAAATAATTAATTCTTAGGTGAATAAATATTTTTCATATTCTCTCTAACTAGATTATTGAAGGTTAAATCTATTTAATCCAACAGAAAGTTTTCTATTATAATTTCAGAGATCTTCTGGAGGCAATTGGCATTAAAGACACAAGCTTAGGTGATAGAGGAGTTTATCAATCTCATCAAATAAAATGGGCTGAAAATCGATTATGACAATTTATCATTTAACTTGAGATCAATGAAGAAATAAATGAATATAAATGTATTGAAGATAATTCTTATGAAGTGAATGATGATCAACTAATTCAATTATAATTGAAACTCCATCCACATACTCAATTCAAAGAGACTCATTTTTCCTTATTTTTAATTTATTTTATTTACTACTACTGCGATATTCAGCCTCTAAGAGACACTAAACTCAATCGGCATCTTTTTAAAGGAAAAAGTAAAAAAAAAAAAGTAAAAAAGACCAAGTAAAATTGAAAACAAGGAAAATAAAGAAGAAAATTACTAGAAATTCCCAATAACAAAATTCTATCCCCTCTAAAATAAAAATCATTACTACTTCATTGTATAGATGTGGCTAATCAAATCTTACGATATTTTTTAATTGGAATACCCAAATGCTTACATTTCCTATAAAATCATTCGAGGATTTCTATAAAAGTGAAAAGGCGGAAAAAAAAAAGAATTTGCCTAAGTGTTCCACACCACATATATGTAAAAGGTTGGCGAAATTGCAAAAAAAAAGTGGGAAAATAAAATGAAACATACGAAATTCCCAATAAAAAGGTTTGCCTATATAGATTGATCTCCTAAATTCTATAACCTATAGTGATGCAAGAATACTTTCGCTTAAAAATCTTTAAATCTTTAGGAAATAACAAATAAGATATTCGTGTGAATTATCTTGTCAAAAGACAAAAGATATAATTTATAATATCAAAAGTCAAAAGACATAATATCTCTTAATGGATTTAGGAATGGGTTTCCACTTAAGTCATCACGAATTGGGCCCTTTATTATTTATACTTTGTTACTTGGGGTCAGATTATCTCACCACTTTCCTATCCCAGGAAGAGACTTTGGCAATCTTGGATAAATTTTTACATTTACGGTAAGCGGGACTGGTATCCGAATTGTGATACAACTTCTCTCGGCTTAGCACTCACTTTCTCACCCTTCTCTTAATTTAATCTCATGTAATTTATATCCAGAAGTTCTAATTTAACTAGGATATAATCAATATAAATTTCTAAAACAAAATTTTTTTTTAGATTCCTAAAAAAAATAGCTCAGCTTATTTAGGTGAAATATTTATTATGTTTTTAAAAAGACATTTTGATTGTGATAGGTTTTTCTAAGTGACATTACAAATGAAAGTATGTTTTGAAGCTAATACTTTGTTTTATAATATGATGTCATACAGAAAGTAATGTACAAGATGTTTCATAATTAGACTAAATGTTTTCTTTATCAATTCCTGTCTTCTTTCTAACAGCTAAAATTAATCATTACTAATTTTTATTTTTTGTAATATATTATTTTTCATTCCGGTGTGAATTAATAATTTAAAATGTCAGCCAACAGTTTTATTATAAGTTGAAATAAAGCATGATTTTTCAGCCTCATCTTCCAAATTACTCTGCTATCCTCTGTTAATAAGCATTATTTTAATTAAAAAAGCATTTTTTACCGCCACCATTTACATTTAAATGAATTTTATTCTCATTGCATATTAAGGCTTTTTGATCTTAATAATAATAAAACACAGACCTGTCTGGATTGGAAAATTTTCGGTATTTTTCTAGATGGTCTTCTTGGTGATTAATAAAATTTACTCTGTGTAGCCACCGATGAAAATTTTTATATCTATTATAAATAAAGACGGACAATGAATAGACAGACACGGAGTAAATATGAAATATTAAATTTAAAATAAACAAAAATGACATTAATATTAATTTCTATATTATGTTTTTACCTGAATGTCCAAGAGATATCAAGGCACATGACATTCAACCAAAAAAAAGCAGCGAGAAAAGAATACTGAATTACAAACGCTGGAACCAAAATAAAAAACAATTATTTTTATATGTTAATAATATTTCCAAAACATAATCAATGTTATTGATTTTTTCCAATAATAGTATAAAATTCCCAAAAAATAGTTAAATAATTACTAATTCAATGCTTTTCAAAAATATATGTTGTTCCAAAACATCGAGCCCTAAATACTTAAGGTCTTTCTTTTTTAATTATCAAATTAAAAAAATAATACATATAGTACATCATAAATAATATTGCTTGTGTCAATAAGTACAAGAAATAGTCTGCGTAATCTGAAGCATGCGAATTGTGAAAATTGTGACGCTTTTTACTTTTTCCTATATATAATTTTAAGAAAAGTAATATATATAAGATAGATAAGATAATATATCTTTGCACTTGCAAATTTCATAATGTGCTTACGTCTGACAGCGATGGTTCATATGTTTGTTAGAACAGCCTTAATAATACTTAAAAATCCGGAGGAGTAAATCGTGCGTTTTCCTTTGATCACGTTCACACTTTTTTTGCTAGGAAATTGCTTGGCTACCCTAATTCCTACCATCATCAGTGACATTCGAAGTTCTTAGAACGTGATTACGTCATTATTAACTGCTCTTCACTAGGACCGGTCAACAAGCATACTGAATGTGAATGTTTATTGGCTTGTGAATGATCTAAACGGAGTATTAATGAATGACAGGGTACCCATGAAAAGCTGCTTTCAAAAAGTATATGCGCTTTCTTTACTTGAGTCACTTTAGGCACCTACCTAAATTTAAGGTGAATAAACTCTTGAGTGACATGATAAATTGAAAGTGCTATTCATATAGGAAAAAGGGCTAAGAAATTAGAATGGCATTAAAGATGGCATATGTCGATGGGACAAAATATTTGTCTATGAAAATAGTGAACATGACTAAGGAGAAAGCTCATTTCACTTCCCCGGATCCTTACAAGATAAAGCCGAGTAAATATTATTACTTTTAAGAACTAATAATTATTTTTCATTCTTTAGTGATCTTATCTATTGTTGAAAGACCCTTTAATTTGTAATTATATTAATTATTATTAGGAATCAAATGATAAATTTCATAAAGAGGATATTTCATTTACCTTGAATAAAACATAGACTGCCTGTTTTTTCAGCTCGTAATTGACCAATTCCGATACAAATAAAGCCTATTAGAAGAGATATGATATGGCCAATTAAATATTTTGCATGATTTGTACTCCTCAACTCTGGTAATAAAGCGTGGAAGATTAATGTAAGGGAAAAGAAAAAAACACCCGTAAATATAAAATACGGATAAAAATTAAATTTTTCCGAAACACTCGCACAAAAATAAGCCAACATGTGCCCTGTGAAGGGCTCCTGGCTTAGACAATATGAATGACTTTTATATTTAATTGAGTAAATTTCGAGATGTTGTGGAAGGAAACTATGATGCGAAACGTTGAGATCAATTAGGAAACTACGATCATGATCCCGACATCCAGGTCCTTTGACATATGTAAAATAATCCATGTCTATTTCGATAGGTTTTTTAAAAGGCGCTTCTTCCGGAATCTGTGCACATTCTCCAGTTGGTGCGACGTAATGTCCTGGTTCGCAACATACCATCCGGGTGGGGACCTAGAAAAATTAAAAAGGCAAGATAGCAAAGATTAATTTTTTAATTATTTCAAAACGAAAGCAATGATGAAGAAGAAAAATCAAACAATGAATTGTTTAATTTTTTCTCTCTCTATTAAAAAAAAAATTTATAATTCTTTTTATTAAATATATTCTATTTTCCTACATCCGGTGCCGTTCATTGGCCCAGAGCCAATTTCCTGGCAAACAACAACGTCTTAAATCAAAATAATTACTTTATTTAGAATTTATTTACAAATTATAAATAATTATATATTTAGTCATAATACGAATTAAACCAATATGATTCAAAGGGCAATATTTGGTGTGATTGAAATATTAAATGTTTTGAATTAATTGATTTAAATTAAAATAAAAGAAATTAGAAAAAATTAATATTAATTAATTCGATTAATTTAAGATAAAAGTATATGGGGAAGGTTAAATTAAATGACACCTCCTTGGCTTCAACCAGGATCTTCGCGATAAACATACTAACCAATTAACTATATTGTATTACACGGGGTCGGATATAATGGAAAGTTGGATTAAAAGACCTCAAAAAATAAAAATGTTTATTATTTTGAATGAAATAAGATATTAAACTTGCACTACTATAGTTCTTTTTACATTAGAAAGTTGCCTTTCAAAATTACTAATTTGTTTTTATTTTTTAAATAATAGAAAAATTCCTTTAATTAATACCAACTTACATTTTTAGAAGCACATAAATGAAAAACATAGGTATATAAGGAATTATATCCACTTTTAAATAAAAATCGATCAACACAATAAGCATCTTCCTTAAATATCCAATTTGAAGTATTGGACCGGGGATCAAAATAAACGAAATCTCCATTATCTCTAATTGAAAATTCTTCATCGATAGTGATCATTCGCCATTGGTGAGGCAGACAAGGCACATGTCTGTAAAAAAAATATAAAATTAGAAAAACCGAGAATAAGGCAAATGAAAGACGAATATCGGAAACAAGATTTAATTATTGTTTTCCAAAATAATAAATTTTTAATAGTTTTGCTACTACTATAATCTAGCCAAAATATCCTAGATTAAAGGTGAGGTATCATTTAAATTTAAGCCAGTGTTTTTTCATATCAATCCCAATTTTTTAATAAAACAATTGTGTTTACGGATGATAGAAAAAATTTTCTTTCTTACATATATCCTTCCCGCCCAAAATTTTCCCATTTAATACCGAATTTTAGGTTTGACTTTATGGTTTTTAAGATAATGCGTCGGTATCCTAAAAATCTAAAGAACAAATCTAATATCTCAATTTGCCACCCTCCTCTACTTCCCCAAGAAAAAATAAAAAGTTATCATCTCTAAATCAATAGAGAGATACTTTCAACATATAACTCATTAAATAAAGTTAACATTTTTTTAAATTTAATTTCAAAATTTCTGAGAACACGGCGCCATTTACTACTTGTCTCCTTCCCCTCCTCTGAACTCGACATCTCTGCGCCCGCATATTTAAGCAGGTTTTCAAGGCCTTTTTCAAAAAAAAAAAAAATAAATAAATAAAATAAAAAAAATATAAAGATACTATCCAATCTCTAGGTCAGCCTTACTCAATCTTTTTTTCTCTCTTGTTTTTACCCTTCATTCTTGAAAAACTCGCAAAAAACTCCCAAATTATCATGTTTGATGAAAATTAGATAAATTATTATATTAATTTTTTTTTTTAATACATCCCTCCAAAAACCTACTAGGGCAACTAGCTCAATGGTCTTCAAAATTCACTTTGGTGAAATTTGAAACATGAAAATGAAAATTTCTTTCATTTGAGGCTAATATCCTTGGGGTCCATTTAAGGAGGGATTTAAATGAATGAAACATTAGTTTTCTTGGATTTTCAAAAAGTTTTTTTTAATACATTTTTGGATGATTGGAACATAAATAAATTTTTATTCTTTCCCACTTGTAAAATTAATTCAATCAATAGAAATTTTTTATTGCAAGATTTTTCTAAAGAAAACATTTTATTTTTATAAGAAAAAATTTCAAATTTTTAAAAACAATATAAATTCATGACTGTGTTCTTCGGAGGGCATGTAAAAACTCGGAGGGCCTCAGGTTAAGTATGGCTGCTTTAGGTAATTGGTTGATAGCAGTCAATCGGAAGTGGTTATGTATATTAGCGTAATTATATTTTTTTTAGATGTCACGGCTTAATATAATGCTAATTTAAAAATATTTCTAAATTTTTCATTTTAAATGTGAAGCAATTTTATTTTATCAATGCTGTGCAAACATGAACTAAGTTATAATGCTTCGTAATTCATTATATAGATTTTGAAATTTTATATATTACTATTAGCCTATCATAAAGACTGACTACTCAAAGTTTTTTTTCATTTTGATTTCAAAATTGAGGTCTTTATAATTGATATTGAATATCATTCAATTTTTATTTTACTTAAAGTAAAAATCAAATAAGGAAGGAAGGGACCGTCAGCTCCATTGAGTCATCTAATTTGATTTAATATTGAGTAATTGTAAGCTAAATAAAATTTATAACAAGGAAAATTAAGTAAAAATACCTTACAAAAAATTTTAATGGATTTCGAAAAGAGTATAAAAAAATCGAACATAATTCAAATTCTAGAAAAGAAAATTTTTAGCTCTCCCAGTCAAAAAAATACTGGATAAGTTAATATTACAATAATGAATAATAGGGAATTATGATTGACAAACTCACTTCATGTGAAAATTTATTTACCTTGGCATTTTTTTACTTCAATTTTTATTTACAATTTTGATATTTTGAATATAATAAAAAATGAGATACTATTCAAGATTTTTCATCATTAATAATAGCGAATAAATGAAATTAATTTTTTTTCAGAAACATATAGTATAAATTGTTATTTATTAAAAAAAAAAAAAAAAACAAGTTTTATTCCCATTAGTTAAAATGTTATGAATGAAAACGATGATCAATCTTTAGATTAGAAATTTAATAAATGATCTGTAGTTGAGATAAAAAGTTAAAATAAAACAGATATTAATAGGGAAGTTATAGCAATGTGTTAAATAGATAAACTTATCAATGTTAATTATGTGAATTATGGAAATTTTGATATTTAAAAATCCTGGCAAAAAATTTGTTAACATAAATAATAATTAAATATTTTCGAAAAAAATACACAATTATAATACAATGATATCAAATTTTTTTAATTATATAAAGGGAAAGGAAACTTAAGCTTTAGAAAGTCTTTAAATGAAACTTGAATATTTTTTTAAGAGCTTCACAAGTTCTACAATTTTGATCAGAATTATATACCAACTAATGATGAGCTATCTTTCTCCCACATCCAAAGATATGAAAATTAAAAAAAAAAACATGACTAAATAAAAATAAAAAAAAAAAAGGAAAATTGGTGCATCAAACCAAATCGAAAATGCAATTTCTTTTTTTCCTAAAATCACTTGGAGTTCGGTTCGGATACTCTAAATTGCCAATATATTTGTTAATTTATGAATCATTAAGTTATAGACAATAATATTTTGAAAGATGGCGAGGGAGGAGGTAAAAAAGAATTTGATGATTAACACCAAAATTTTATCGAAATTGAATAATATTTCAAAAAAGTATTTCTTGCGAAATAATAATCAAAAGATAAGTTTTATTTCCCTGAACTAAACCAATGGTTCTTAACCTCGTTATATTCGCGACCCCCTAATATCCCATTTGAGTGACTGGAATATCCTCCCTGCTACTAAAACTTAAAAACCTTTCAAATCGAATCTCAACAAGGATCTTTTTAAGTTCTCACTCTCTCTGAGTACTTCCTAGTATCTTGAATCATATACATAAAAAAAAAATTATTTAATGCGACTTGTATACAGCAATCCAAATGAAGTAATTATTAAATAAATATTAATTTCAATAACTCTCCCGTACTATTTACGATAACTATTAATTTTAATTTGTTAAATGTGAACGTCGACACTAAGAGGGAATCAGAGGAGGAGAGGCATCATTTTCATTCATTGAAGGGGAAAATCATGGGGGACTGGGGAGGGTGACCGGGAATGGGTT
>JAAAKE020082891.1:12706-23279 GCA_010014785.2 Anisolabis maritima | reverse complement strand
GGCCCACAAATATTTTAATATTTTAACTAATCATAGAAGATCAAGACGACTTATATTACTTGGGGTTTTAATTTTAGTTTTATAAAATATTATTATATAAATCTATTCATTTCATTTACTTCATATAATTATTAAATTTTTTTTCAAACTGGTAAATTTTAAAAATTTAAAGAACATTATTATTAAAAAATAATAATAACACTATAAATATATAATGTATAATAATTATGGCACAAATAATTGTTAAAATTTTTCAAACACCTGATTATAATTTTCGACACTGATTACTACCCAAAAGCGAAAATAAATTTGGCGATAAACGCTTTAACAAAAAAAAAAAAAAAAAAAAAAAAAAAAAAAATGGGGCGTAGGTGGCTTAGCCCCCTTTTTAGCTGTTAGCCTGCTGCAGACAGACTGCGCAGCTAGTATCAAATAATATATGGCCTTTGCATGATTGCCCGGGGGTAAAGAGAATAAAAATTCGAAATGAAATGAAATCTAATATTTTAAATATCCTGAAGAAGATAAATAAATATCAGTGATCAAAACGCCAATAAGTCAGCGAATGCATGCAGAATAATTTTTAATTCTGCCAGCTCCGTAGCTCTACTCATACTTTTGATGTTGAGTTCCATGTCTAAGGTGTGTATCAAATCCAATTTGATATTAAATGAGATTTTTGTAAAGCCGAGAGGATAAAGGCAATGTCCCGGGACTTTCCAAACATCTATCCATGCCTCTTCTCCAGCACGATCTTAGTGTAACCCAAAAAATTACTGAACAACCGCAAGATGTCATTCTCTAATAAAAGGGAGGGAAATTTAATTTAAGCAAGCCTTCGTTCTCGATCGATTGACTGCAGGTAATTAAATGCTTAGTGGAGAAGAAGTTGAGGTTGTGGGTAGGAATTAAATTAATTGAGGATCGATCAAAACGATTGACTGAATATAGATAGGTAACATACATCAATAAATGCCTAATGGTTATTATATTAATATTTACAGAGTTGAATTAGATTCTCAACAGTAATTAATATTTGCTAGTAAAAGTGACAAACTTTCTGTTTGTTAATATCTCATATGTTTCTATCTTATATTCTTGATCTTCCCTCAAGAAAATGAGAAAAAAGTAATTTGAAATTTAATTTTAATAATAAATGACTCTCCGAATATTGAGGTTATTAATTGGATGATAAATTAGTTATTGATAACCAATTTCCGCTTTAATCATAGCGTTTATAATTAAAAAAATTATTTCATTCTCCAAAAAAGTCCCTGGAGCAGCATTTAGTATGATCTTATAAATTTGAATAATTTTTTATTTGTTTTTAAAGTCAATTTTTCTTTTAAAAAAAAGTTTCCTCGGCGTTGATATAATAGTAATTTGAATTTCCGTGACCTTATTCTATCTTCGCCTATTCCCACATTGCGGGCCCAGCACAAGATGCATGCAATCATCACAAATGTCTTCATTAATAAACACATGAAATCAATGGCGTAGAAATGGGATGAGACCCCCTCCCCCTTGGTCATCAATAAATATTTATAACTAAAATTAAAAACTTTAATTTTTTCCATACATTTTATAGCATTTTTTGAAATCGATACCAATTGAGATAAATAAAAATACCTAGATAATTTGTATCGTAATATATAAAATGTTATACTTTATTTAAAATAAGTATATCTAAAAAACGTTCAAAAAAAACTTTGTCTCGTTTTTCAAAATGCCTTAAAAAACAAATAAATTTTTTTTTTTAGAATTTCCAGGATCCAAATAAACATATGAACTGAAGAAGACAAGCAGCAATCGAAAATGGAAAATGAAGTAAAATTTCCTTTTTTTTTATTATATCCCTACTGAAGCTACTAAAACCTGAATTAATTAATCATCATATTAGTTTATAAAGTTTCAACTACATCGACCATTCAGTCCTTATAAGTATATTTATCATGCAAATATTAAGAGTTGAATGGTTACCAGCGACCTTTTATACACTTATCGGATTCACCCATCCGAGAACTTTTTTTTTTTTTTTTATTTATTTTCAAGCTGTTATCTGACGCCTTTCAGCCTCACACATTTTCAAGTTAATGATTATTTCAAAAAATATAAAATACATATAAAAATACAATTCAAAAATACAATACTCAAAAAAAAAACAAATAAACAAATAAATAAATATATAAAGTACATTTGTAAAAATAAAGTTAGACAAAATAACACAATATTCGGAAGTTAAATATAAATATATAAAAAAAACTTTTATAAAAGTATGCTTGACTCAGTGATGAAAGAGGAGAGATTAGAATGATTGGGATATTTCATCCGAGCACTTAAGCAAAGAACTCAGGCAATAAAGAAAGTTTCGTTCGGTTCGGTTCGGTTTAGGTGGTTGGCGCCCTCCATTGGGGGTACTCACTTGGACTTCTGTGGGTGAGATTATCTCTCACTTTCCTAACCCAGGAGGAGACTTCTGGCAAAGTTGGAAATAATTGTGACAAGCCGGTCTCGAACCCGAGCTATTTTCATACTTTAGATTCGTCCGCAGCTTATCCGTCTTAGCAACACCTCCTTTGCTACTATAGAGTACTTATTTATTTATAGGATTTTACTTCCTAAAAAGGGAGAGCACCATCGTTTAGTATCTGGATAGCTGAAATGCAATTTATATATATATAATTTTTTTAAAAGCGTTAAGTGATAAAAAGAATGTTGATAACCTTATAAGCCAAGAGGCATGGATACCAATTGAAGTAAATAAATAAGCCTGGATTATATCTATCATAATTAATATATATCCATAAGTCTCTCTGGCCTCATGCCGAAAAGACTTAAAAAAAAGTGATAAAAAGCCTCACCTCTAAGTGGATCGTGCACTATTGATACATCAAACCCAATCACATGTTTCTACAATAACTCGATGTTAATGACCACTTCTCTACTCCATCATTCCTCCCATAATCCCCTTAATTTTTTTTTTTTTGAGGGAAAATCCTTTAATTAAAGGCATAAAAACTCTCAAATCCTAACATTCATCTCAGTTTAGTTACCGCTGGTGTACCGTGCACTAATTCCCCATACCAAACCCCTACCCTTGTACATTTTTCTTTTCCCCTCTCCATTCTTTCACCTCCTACACTTCTCTTAAGGTTTTTATAATAATTATTTGAAAAATACAAGATATATTTTAATTTAATATATAATAGAGGCGATAATTATTTTTTATTCCAATTCCTTTTATTTGTATTCTCAATTAAAATTATTTATTTTAATTAGTTAAATAAACATTGATTAAAATTTTCTCTTTATTATTATTTATTAGAAACGAGATAAAAATATTATTTTAAAATAATTCTACATAAAAGAGGAAGAAGAAATTACTTTTATAGCTATCAACGCCCCGGGAGGAGATCTAGGATCAATGAAGTGAAGCTCAGATAGATATAAAATTATTTATATAATTTTATAATTCCAGAATTCAGGAAAAAAGCTAAAAAGTCCAAAAGAAGTTAATGTCCAATGGAGAAGGAAGTATTTTTTTAAATTTTAGAATAGCTGTTTCAATAAATTACTGAGTTTTTAGTACTTTTCCTTTGTTTCTACCCAAAAGGAAGAAACATGATATATATATATATATAGTACCTTTTGATTCATTGCTCTAGATCTGCCTCTAAATGAATCAAAAACATGCGTGATTGTTAAATTTATAGGAATATTAACTATTGCGCATGCATAGTCCGCTCTGGATCAGATTTGAGCAATGAGCCGAAAGCACCACAGATCAGATTTGTTCTATGTTTGATTACATGAATAGATCAAATACGGACAATATAATAATATATTTTGTGTATTTGGATCTATTTACTATCTTTAATGAAAATATATTATATTTATTATATTGTTGAGAATTATAGGTGGAATTTAGATGGACTAATATAACCAACTTTATTTTCTACAATTTTTTTGGAAATTTTCGAATTACCCATTAGTATTCTAATAATTCTGTAATTATATAATTTTTTAGTTTTATTCAAAATAAGTAAAATTATTTAATTCAATGTTTTCGTATAGCAAGGATCGCTGATATCTGAATTATTTATATGTATAGAGATGTGATTAGTTTATAAGTATTTAGATTTAAGATTCTTTGAGATTTGTATTTGAATGACTATAGATCAAAAATAAATAGACAAACTCTATTTTTTGTTTGTCTTACTTGATAAATAAAAAATGTATTAATACATGAAAATCAAAATCATGTTTTACATACTGAAATTTATTATTTTTGGATTTTTGTAATTATTAATTATAACAAAACCAAAGATAGAGGTTGCCTACTTATTTTTTATAAGCATAGTATACCTGAAGAAGGGCAGAGAATGAGCTGAAACACTTCATTTTATACAAACCCCCAAGCTAAATCGAAAATATTAATAACAAGTGTGAAAGCTTCTATTCCAATATCGAAAATTCCTTTGTTTGTAAATGTTTGAACCGAACCTACTTCAATGTCAAATATAAAATAATTTATTACTTTTCTAACAAAAAAGTAAAATAAGAAAAAAAAATCTTTTTTAAGTCATTTTCGATATTTATCTATTTATTTAAATTAATTGGTATTCAATAGAATTTAATCGTTAATGACGGGAAGCATTCCAGTAACCATTGGGTTATAAAGCAACTCTGCTCTTAGGGACAGGGCCATATCTTCCATTAATTACAAAATAAATTACACATTTTTATCACCCATTCTAATCAAGTTCATTCGTCAAAATGCAGAGTGAGAGCGGTGGTAATGTAGAGATTAACTCCCTCAAGTAGTGAGTGGTGCCTACATACAACAAAGAGTGTTCTTTCTTTCTTTCTTTTATTTTCACCTGATGATGATGATTAATGTAATCTCAGAGTGGTGGTGGTGGTATTTTTCTTCTCCTTTCAAGTGATCTATAATTCCTATCTGTATCCGGTGGTTTAATTAAAAACACGATAGGGTGTGTGTGTGTGTGTGTGTGTGTGTAGGTGAGTGGGGAGTGTGCTTAATAATAAGCACACGGCAAGGCACGACAGGGCAGGGTAGGGCATGGCATGGCATGCGGCGCGTGCTTTCCTATCCATTCCTAGACTCTCTCTCTGGCGTCGTTGGATTAATTATGCATGAAATTAAAACTCTACTAAGGTGTGATCGTCGCGTCTGTTAATTTATATTTATTTCCCTAAATCTTCTATTCTTATATACATATATAAATAAACCAATGAGATCACTTCAATACCTTCCCCCATAGAAGCTAGAAGATGCTTAGACACTTAGTACAATATCTAACTCAGGTCAGCTAGGAGGCTTGTTGTGGTATCACTAGATTTATGTTTAGATGCTCTTTTCAAATGTATATGATTTTTATATTTTGGTCTAACTTTCCGAGAATATAAGCTGACATTTTGTTGAAATTTTTTATTTTCAACTTCAATTCAATACATTATAACCCAAATTAATCTATAGATTACGATAAGTACTGTCATAATAAGCGTCATAGCTTTACTGAGTTACAAGTAAAAGTTTCCAGTCAGTACGAAACGATTGCAAATTTGCGGCGCGCCCCACTCCGTTTCTAGTGTGGCATCACTCGGTAAAATAAACTCTTTGATTCTTGTCTATCATGTATTATGATTTGATTTTTGCTGTAAATGATAGGTTTTAAATTGGAATGAGAAAATGCATCCTCTAATTTCGCTATCATAGGGATTTCTGAAATGTTCCCATAATTTAGGTACAAAGAACCAAAAGAGGTATGACCACAATTCCTTCCTTCTCTAAGAGTCGAATGGTAAAAATATTAAATAAATATTTCATGAAATTTGGTTTATAAAATAAAATATCCCTTAAAAAGAATATAAATAACTCAATACAAATATATAAACACGTTCCAAAGAGTATTAAGTAAAGCCTATAGTAGTATATTAAATGTCATAGATGGTAAAAATTTTTTTATTTATTTTATAGATTAAATATTTGTTAAGTCGTGGATTTCGTTTATTTATTTATTTATTTTTTTTTAATAAAATAACACCTTGGAGGTTGAAAAATATTACCCAAGCTTTATTGATTCGATAAATAATGCATTTTCATTTAAAAAATAAAATAATATGGCCACAACAAAACTTGCCATTATTACGAATTAGATGAGAGTCAGGCCAAATCAAAGCCAGAAAAAAGGATCCGTTTTTTGCTTGTTTTAGTTAAGCGTATTCAATTATTTAAATAAAAATGTAGAAGAGTCCCCGGGGTATATGAAGATATTTAACTGCCCTCAGGAATGTCTTAAGTCATTTTTTAATAATTCACACCAAGGGGTTGTTAAATCTAAAATTTTATTAAAATCAAATTCAAAATAAAAACATATGGAGAAATAAACGAGTCATATTATGGGAACGAGAATCTTATGAATCGTTCTCTAAAGAAAGGATTTTGCTTATATCTTGCAAATTTTTTTTTCAATTCAATATGTTTATTTACAAAAGTGTTTTCATTATTTACTACTCAATTGATATATTTCTGTTCAAATCTAAAGAATATATAAGATAGATTTTTTTTTCCTATTATTTGTTTTGTTTTTATAAAAACTAACAAATTTCTCGACTAATATAACAATACAGTCCTGCCTCTGCAGATTTTAAATACAATGCAGGATTTGGTTAATAACGCTTGTATATGTGTTTCATTTGGTTAATGTGTTTCCATTTCATCTTGTGAAACCGCGCCTTGAATAACGATGGGTTTGGTTAACGACTGAATTCTTAGAAGGGATTACCGTTAGACAAGGCACCACTGTATTTTAGATTAAAAAAGTACTTAATTAACGGAATTAAAACTAAAAGAATGTTGTTTTACACCAGATTCATTTTCAATCCATCCAATATATATAAAGACATCACAAGAAAAAAACTTTTATATAACGCGAGTAGAAAGGCGATGACATCTCAGAAAATTAAAATAGGTCGAAAAATATTTTCGGGCGGCTAGCGAAGGTTTATTGATATTATTTTTGATATTTCTTTGTATAATATCGAGCAAGCCTATATCTTTTTTCACTAAAATTTTTTATAGAAATTATTTTCCAAGTCGAAAAATATTCCTCTGCTATAAAATAACATAATTTATTAAATCTTACATTATTGTTCATCTAATGCGTTAAATTTAAAAAAATACCAATAATCATATGAAATTTGATTTGGTCCGCGAATACATATGCCTATCCCTCAGGCTTACCAAATTTAGTTAGTCCTGCATTAAACTATTAACTTTAATTTACTTGGTCGTCGACTTACGACCGAGAGGACATATACTTATTAACATTGTTTTTAATCTTTTTATCATCTTTATAATTTATTTTTATAAACTTTTAAATATATAATTATATTGTAATATTAATACATAATGTTAAAAATAATATTGTACTGTAAACACAAAAATACAAATGAAATTTTCAAATTCATGTGTTGCTCTCATAATTATCGAATACACAGCCGTCTAATTTATTATGCATGTATTTATTATTAATTTTTTTTTTGTAGTCGTAAGTGCGATCGATTAGTCGATAGATCATAAATCGACGACCAACTGCACAAAATTCTTTATCTTATATTTTTTGTTTATAAAAAACGGATATCATTCCCCTTCTTTGAATCAGAAGATGAAGTCCTACTATCCATTTTTTATAGAAAAGTCACGTGCCATTCTTGGCCTATTTTTATTTATTGAAATCAAACAATTTTGTCTGATATACTTTTACCTAAAAATAATTTGTTGTGAGCTACGAGAGAGAGAGAAAAAGAGAGAGAGATTTTAATAAATAGCCTATAAGGTAGGTAAAAAAAAAAGTGTATATAAACGCCAGCTATATCGCGTATCATATTTTAGAAATAAGAAGTTTTTGAATATATAGGGAGCCAACCCCGTTTTTAGAAGAGTCAGCATACTCAAATTTACGTCTTCTTTCGTCCCCCCCCCCATCCTTCTCCTTCTCCTTCTTCTCTTTCTTTTCTATACTAAAAGAAATTGCCTGGGTGGCACTTTGACGAAGGAGAAAGAGAGAGAGAGAGAGAGAGAGGGGTACAAAAAAAGAGAGTGAGAGATTGAAAAATGAATTTATCATTTGCTAGTTTAATAAGCTTACGAGAGAGAGAGAGAGGGAGATAGATTCATCAATTTTACGTTCATTTTTTTGAGCTTCTCCCCCATGGTGCCGTTTGATATTGGCAGATGCAAAGGGGGGACACCTCTCCCTGGACCCCTAAGAGAGAGAGTTCACTCGTTAATTAGCAGACATTATTAACACGTTAACGTTAACGGGAGAGAGGGAAGGCTTAAGGCAACGGCGATTGCGGTCCCTAACAAACAACTAAACTTGCCAACTAATGAAAATCTGTTTAGTGACACACACACACACACACACACACACACACACACACACTCATTCGCTCAAAGCTCTTTTTAATTTTATTAATTAAAAAAATTTCTCATCAAGTCCCAGTCAGATAATCCGTTTGGGCACCTCTGGTCATAGAGATGTCTGAAGAGCAGGCAGCCATTCGAAAGAATGTTTAGGCAAAGTTTGAAATTGTTTAAGACGGGCGAAGGAATCGTCTTAATTAGAGATACCATCTGTCTAATCTCGTTTTTACAAAATATTTCTGTTTTCTTGTTTTAATATTAGAAACAAAAGAGAAGTCAGACAAAATTTCTGGAAAGGGGCCTGATCTGGACAGGGAAGCGCGAAATGCAAAACAAAATTCAAAAATATTTTAGAATGGGCTAGAACAGAAAAAATATACATGTATATGAGGGGTCTAAAATTTTGAGTATGAGAAAAATGGAGAAAAATATGTATATTACTCTCACTCTCCATTTTCCATCACTCGTTTTTGATAGAAATTTTCAAGTTTGAAATTAGTGTTTCAAACAAAAGACAAAAATATTGAGCTTATTTTAAAAAATAATGAAGTTCTTGGGAAATGGAGAGTGGGAAAATCTGTAATACATGTGTAAGAAAATTGTAAAGGAAATGAAGGGCTGTATGATTTAGATCAGGGGTCTCCAAACTTTTTTTGCCTTTTTCGAACAAGTGCATATTGTATTTTCTGCAACCTCTGAAATATTTGAAAGAAGAAGTGACCCTTTCCCTTGGTACAGAGCTAGAGGTCTGGCTTCACGTACCAAAGGTCAATAGTTCACTTCCCGTCCTAAGGTAAAATATTATATTGTCTACCAATTAATTTTAATAAATAAAGACGGAGTCTAAATGGCCTCAGATGCCAAAAAAGACTTTAAAAAAAAAAGGAGAAGAGAATAGGAATAAGATGAAGAGAGAAGTATAATTGAAAAAGATAAAGTTACTTTGTTTTATTTATGCTCTGATGTAAGGGGATTTTCTTACTCCCAACTGAAGTCCAATGAAGGACTCCCTTTAGAGATCAAAAGTAATTAAAGAATTAGATTTTAAAAGGAGGTGGATGAGTATAAAGAAGATCTTTATTAGGTAGGCGTCAGTATTTGAATGATTTCTCCATCAGGACTTTTACCTGACTGGTGGAAAGTTTTACCGGCTAATGAATTATTATCCGCGCGCGTGTGTGTGCATGTTTAAGATTTGACTTATGTATCTGGAACTACTGATTCGAAAAGAATGAAATTTTGTATAATTTTTGAACTAGAAGGAAGATTTGAAGATTTGATTCTGAGAATTCATTGTTATTTTTATCAAATATCTTTCTTTAAGAGTACGATAAAAAGTGAGTGTATATTAGCGTCATATATGATGAGAGAGGGGAGGAGGAGGGACGGCATTATTCATTTTGATTCGAATCCCAATCGATATATGATTTAAATAATAGAATAGAATAATAATCAGAAGCAATTTAAATTCAACCTTTTCTTTTCATTTGGCATTCCCTTTGAAAACGAATAAGAAAAAGAAGAAAAAGATCAGAACTTATTTATTTTTTAAGGGCCATCTGTCGGAAAGAATAGACACTTGCTCTTGTCTGAGGTTTAACCAAATACTTTATTCAAAGACCGCCTCTTTAGTGGTTATGATGGCAATGGCGCACTTCCAGGAGGGAATATTTAATAAAAACCACGCTTCTAATATTCTATTGCCCCTGCAGATGTAAAGCTCTGGATTCATGATCTAAGGATCAGGGGTTTGCTTCCCGTCCTAAGCGACCAATTAATTTACATATGGAAGGGATCTAAATAGCCGAAAAGATTTTAAAAAATTATTTAACTCTATTTATAATAAGACGTATTTCCCCCAAAATATTAGAGTGGTGTTTCCCAAAGTGGCATTCCCCTTGGTAAGCTTAGAGTCTGTAGGGGGTACACAGAGAATTTAAAAAAATTTCCCAATTAAAAAAAAAGAATAGTAATATTTCATTGTATTTAAATTACATCAAAAATTATATAGCAAATACTGCTACTTTTTATAAAATATTTAAGGCTATCTATATATTTACATATCTACTGAAAAATAAAAATCATTAAAATATTTTTGAATTGCTTGACTTACTATAAATT
>JAAAKE020082891.1:0-12606 GCA_010014785.2 Anisolabis maritima | reverse complement strand
AAATATTTATTAATATTATTTTCTGCACTATTGCTGGTACTGGTACTACTGATACGAAATAATATTCTCCAAATTTTTCAACGTGGATAATTGATGACAACTTGGAACAATTTGGACCCTTTGATATCTATCTGATTTTTCACAAAACGGGAGGATGTCCGAATATTTCGCTCATCAATCAGTTGGCCGAAAGGTCATTAATTATATACAATAATTTTATGTATACCTATCTTATTAATAAACAATAATTTTAATAAGTTGAAATAATATATATAAGAATTTTTTAGTACGGGTTACGCATGTGTTGAGAGTTTGGGAAACACTGTCTTAGAGAAACAAATAGTGTCTCTATGAAAGAGATTTTTAAAATTCTTATTTACCTATTTATTATTTAAATTAACCTCAATTTTTCTTCGGTATTTATTTTTGTTCCAATTGTCACGCCGGCTTTAGATGAAAATAGTGTCTGGGCATCTTCCGATCTTCCTAGCTGTATTTTTTGCCTCCATTCTTCCATTTGAACTTTTTTTCTGTTACAAATCTAATCTAGAAGTAGCTTGTTATTAGACTATAGGAGGTTTCTTATGTAAAATTTTTTTTCTAAATTTAATCTTATTGGAATGTGTTGATTTTGCATCTTGTTTGATGTAAATATTAACTTTAAAGTACACCCTGTGGATTCGAGCACATTCGACCAAGGGTCAGTAGTTCGCTTCCCTCCCTAAGCGATAAAATGATATTGTCTACCAAATAATTTAAATAAATTTGAACGGAATCTAAATGGTCTCAGATGCAGAAAAAAACTTAAGTCCTTTAGGGCTCCCAAAGCATCAATGAAAAGATCAGATTTATTTTTGGGAAGTTGCTTATGAGGCTTTTCCTTCTAAAATGAGACGACATGGAATTTTCCCAAATCACCACTCGTCAAAACCAGTTTTAACTGACGAAGAAAACTCAGAACCTTGAGTATTCGAGCTAAGACTGTTTTTTATAAAGCATCAGGCTGTGCGATAAGTCGCATTGCCTTTACTCTAACTAAGACAAGGAGAAGACTTTAAACTAGTCTTTTATTAAAAGCCATTTCTAGTTGAGAGTTAGATTTATAAAATTTCAAAGAATAAACTCGATTTAGCGGAATTTAAGTTGGAAAGGGGGTTGAAGGGCCATTTGAAAGAGAGGAGAGGGAGGATTCCCGCACCCTTTAATCCCTCTTTAATTAAACACCAAGGATCAATACGCGCAATGTAAACCATGCATACCCAAAGGGCTGCCCTTTTCCCTTTTAGCCTCAAACGGAGCAAGGAAGGAGACCGCGAGTTTTGTTGCCCTTAATTCCGGAAGGCCTATTAATTTCATGACCACCTTTGCCTGCTCAGAGATATTGTTTATATTTGTTAAAGTCAATAAACTCAATAGACCTCCTCCTTCCTCCTACTTAATACAAACAAACAAACAAACAAGCAAATCGAGAGAGATTCATTACGGCCTTAATAAACAAGAAAAAATATAATTTTAATAAAAATCAACCACAGCACTTTGCCCTTATCCGTTGGAACAGAAGCAAAGGGCCAGTCGCTCGCTTCTCGTACTAAATTATATTTATTTGGCACCAATTAATTTAAATAAATATCGAAGGATAACTAATTATAAATATATTTATCGTTATATGCCTCTAATAAACTTAAATATGAATTTTTTGTTAAAAATAGTTTTTGAGTTTGTTTGAGATGTAAATATTACAGTTACATGTGATGTATTATTTTGATTCTTTTGGAATAATCTGTGCCCTAATCAATATTCTCAGATTAAATCTACTATATTTAGATAAGAGAGAGAGAGAGAGAGAGAGAGCCCTCTTTAAGGAAATTTAAAAGATATCAGATTGAAATGTACCCGTTAATAATTCTAATATTGTTTCCATCTCTTTTTAGGTATTTATCCCTTTCAGATCAAACGATAGTAATGATCAAAATGAAAGATTTTTAGAAATATCGGTCTTGGTTTTCTGAACAGAACTACAAAAATAATCCATGGAATGAAATGAGGATGATGGACCAATGTCCACAGTTCCATAGCATCCACAAAGTTCATTAAATTAACATTTTTCAAAAATATTTCGGCCAACTTATAAATGTATAAAAGAGGGCCAAATATGTTTTTAAGTATTTTTCTGCATCTGAGGCTATTTAGATTCCCTCCATATTTATTTAAATCATTTGGTATTTAAAGAAATTTATAAATATATTTATTTTTTATAAATTTTATCGTTTTGTAAAGCGGACCACTGAACCTTGAAAACAAGACTTCTATCACTGGCTATCCAAGGGACAGGAATGTATAGTTTATGTCCTTTTCTACAAGAAAATCTAATCATTTGATCTAAAACATATGAAATGAGAATATCACTTTTTTTTTTTTTTAATTTTGAATGAGGCAAATATCCACAGATAAAAAAGGCGTATAATTTTGCCCTATTTTGCAAATAAATAAAAGAAACATAGATAAAATCAAATAAACAATTTAGTACTCAAAAGAAAGAATTAATTTAATAAAACAAAAATGTGCATTCTAAAATTAAAGCACTAGAAAAATGGAACGAAATGAAAAATAAAAATAAGATGAGTAACAGTGTCAATAATTTATTTTTTTATTATAGAAGATGAGTCATCGTTCTCTCGAATGGCGTTAATTCATTAAAAACATTTATGCTGACTCTTAGCCCATTTTTCGCTTTTTACATAGCCTATTGTTGAACAATAACAACAATGAACTTTTGACCTGAAGAGAATTAATTAATTCTTACCCCGACTGATTAAATAAGGAAATAAAATAATTTGTCCAAAGTCCAAAATTTAATCGGAATGATATAATATTTTTTGACATTTTAAAAAGGTGATTAATTTAAACTATGCTCTCACTCCTCGTATGATAATTCGGTTAACCATTTCTCTCATCTTCTTCTAAAGTGTTTTATTCATACATATTTATCGTTTTTATCCTTATAAAATCGTTATCTTCGATTTTCCAATAGAAAATCCTTTAAATAATTTAAATTTATTCTAGGAATAAATCTTGCTCGATAACTTTAACCGAGCGAGTTCAACTCCAAAGAAATTTTCTTTATTTTTTAAAAAGATTATTCAAAGAAATGTACGGGTTTATTATTTAAAATTCCGAATGATTAAAATTATTTCGATTAATCGTCTAACATTTAATCAAATTAGTAATTAATTGATTTATATATATAGTGTCCGTTACGTAAATTAAGTAATTTCCCGTTGAACTGGAGCTTTGAAATTTATTATATATTTTCTTTAAATATTGAAGATCCTATTAAAAATAGCACATCATAAAAAGAAGTAAATAAAATTTATTAAAAATTAAAAAAATGCAGAGTCAAAGAAACGCTCCTTAATGGGAAACTTGAGAAATTATATTCTTAGTGAATAAATAATATTTTTGGCTGCTCTTCTTCAAAGATCTTCACCTTAATAGTTTTTGAATGAAATAATCCAAACCGTGTGATTTCACTTCATTTGGGCATCCGTGGTGCTTTCGTGCATAGAGACACACTTCAGCCCAGGAAATAGCTATTTAACGCCACACTGAAGTTACTCTTAATTTTCCATCTCTAACTTTCTGTATTTTTATTTCTAACTAATTCTATATTTATTTCTGCCCCGGCTCTTTCATCTTAATCTATTCAATAATTAAAAAGTGTAAAATGTTAAATTTGGCCTCTGATGCCGAAAAGACTTTTAAAAATAAAATGTTAAATTTAGTAAATAATTTTTTTTTAAATTTCTCATTTACTCTCAAAGACTTTAATCAAAGCAAAGGTTTAAATGGAATGCATTCGCTCATTATTTTTAATGAGATTTTGTTGATATTAATTAAATTTTCTAATTAAATCCCTCAAATATTTATTTTTTAAAAAAATCAATTTATAATTGAAATCCTAAAATTAAAAATTTCAATAATTAATTGCGTCCCAATTGTTTCATATAAATATGGATAAATAATATGTATATATAGAAATTAGTACATTATCAAAGTCTATAAAACCCTCAAAAAAATTTCCATATCAAGAATATAGTCTTATTTATGTAATGAAATTGAGGAAACTTTTTTTTTTTAATGTCTTTCGGTATCTGAGGCCTTTTAGAGTTTGTCCTTATTTATTTAGCGCAGGCCTGGCCAACTCATTGAAGCCCTAAATTTTCCGCTGGCTGCACATAAATAATAATAAATAAGAAACATAAAATAAAAATAGTTATATTAACCAAAAATATTTTTTAAGTGACAGAAATCAAACGATGTGAGAAATTTTATTTAAATAAACTATAGGCGGAAATTATCAAAAAATATTTTTTTCAAAATTGCACTGACCTTCAAAAAACAAATAACCCAAAATATGCCCAAAATAGTTAGCCAGCATGTTAAATATTATATTGCAATATAATTATTTATAAACCTCTCGGGGTTTATTTTTTAAAAATTAAAAATGTTTTACAATTACAAAATTAATTTAAAGAAAATAAGCTGCAACTAATACATCTTGATTTTTTCTTGAAATAGATGATACTTGATAAAAAATATAATTCGTAATAATGATATAATATGACTGAGGGCCGCACATTAGGGTTAGCCAGTCCTGGTTTAGCGAGACCTCTATCTCTGCACCAAGGAACAGGGCTATCCATCTGCTATTATTAAATGAGCAATTTTTATTCTATTGATATGCATATATATCGTATATGAAAATTTTTGTAAAAACAATTCTAACGATTTTGATTAAATTTGGTATATATACTAAATTGGATGCTGTGAATCGATTTAGGTCTTAGGTTAGGTTAGGTTAGGTTTAGGGGGTTGCCGCCCTCCATTGGGAAGACTCACTTAGGCCCTTTGCCACTTGGGCTTCTGGGGGTGAGATTGTCTCTCACTTTCCTACCCCAGGAGGAGACTTTTAGCAGAGTTGAAAATAATATTTTGCGGTAAACCGGACTCGAACCCGAGCTATTTTCATTCTCTAGATTCGTAATCCGCAGTTTATCCGTCTTAGGTCTTATCTTTGGGAAAATATATTTAGGGTGTCTCTTTTTCGTGGAACCCTTTTGAAAGACTCGTTTTCAGATACAAATAATTAATTATCAATAATGTATGTACCGATAGTCATTCATATTCATATCTTATTTATGTTTGAATTGAACAAAAGACATCCACGAATATTGAAAATGTTTAGATTAAAAGGAGTAAATAAATCTAATATATATAATAGACTGACTGGCCCAATAGATTCAATAAAAAGAATTCAGGAACACCGCCTCTTGGGCTGTGCAGCTAGTTAACTTTCATTTAACATAATAATTATTTCAATTCATATAAAATCATTTAAATTAATTATTCCTTTATTATCAGTAATTTTTAAGCTTTTCCGATGAGTCGCATATATAATTTTTAATTACGGGTTAACCAGGAGATATATATTCCTAGAGCAAGGAGGCGTTTATTATATATCTCTCTAATAATAATGGAATATCCCTACAGATATAGATATATAGCTATCTCTACGGTGTCCATGTTTGGTTCATGTATCCCCCCTCTCCGTTCTCCATGTAATTGGCCATTTATTATCTCTCCAGGGTGTAAATCCCCCCGAGTTAAGTCCATTTGGGGTTGTCTATCGCTCGCAAAACCCTTTTCATCCCCTCCTCTCTTTTATTAAGCCCCTCTGAATGCGGGATTCTTCTTCTTCTACACAACTACAACTCATTAATCTTCATAAGGATCTTGCTTTTTGGATGCCAATCAAATTACATCAAATACTGTAACAATAATATGACACGACCTATGAGTAAAATTCTATAATTTATTTGTTTATAGAATAATAAATAAAATCTTTTGGAAAAATAGAAAAAAATCTGGTATGATGTGCTGCCCCACCAAATTTTTCGTTCCGATTTATTTAAATTATATTGCCTACCAATTGGTATAAATAAATAAGGACCGAAACTACATGACAACAGATGCCGAAAAAGACTTAAAAAAAACAATAATTTTTTTAAGACTCTTCGGCATCGGAGGCCATATAGACCTTTATACGATACATTTATATATTAGTTTCGATATGTTTTATCCAAGCATATTTATTTCCATCACATGATCTAAATAAATTTTGATCGGACTGCCTGAGATCTCAAAGCCCTTGGCTTTAAAGATTTTCAATGTCAATATCTCTAATCTCTCGGACACGGAGAGGGGGGGGGGGGGGTTATAAAAATACATTTATATCCATATGGATAAAGATTATTAATTTTGAATAAGTTTTATTGGATTTAATATTAAAACTAAGTTGTTGGTGAATAACAAAAAAAAATTATGAAAATCATTTGTAGACGATCTTCCTAATAATAGTACTAATAAGTAATAAATAGCTCTAGTTTAAAATGAATTCTAAAGAATATAAATTACTATGTTTTGATAATTTCTAATAGTGTTTAAAAGTTTATTTTATTCCCCTCTATATTTTTATTTATAAAATTTTTTTTTTGAGATTTCTGGGGATAGGGGATCAGAGCCTTGTGGGTTCAAACCTCCCTTTGAACCACTATACTTCCCTGGCCAAGGCTCTGATTCTAGGCACTCTCTGCCAAAAGACAAGAGGCCTGGGATTTGGTGAGCTCTGGCTGCAAAGAACTGCTTACTTCTAATTATTCTTTTACTTTCCCACGTTATCATTTATATAATAAATAGTAGGTTAGGTTAGGTTTAGGTGGCCCTCCATTGGTGAGACTCACTTAGGCTTGAAATGGCCCATTGTGATACCACTTGGGCTTCTGGGGATGAGATTATCTCCCAATTTCCTACTCCAGGAGGAGACTCCTGGCAGAGTTGCGGCAAGCCGGACTCGAACCCGGGCTATTTTCATCCGGTAGATGATAGTAAGGGGAAAGTATTATGATCATGAACAATTTAAGCTCCCAATTTGGTAAAATATCTTTATGTTTCAAGTCAAAAAGACCCAAAAAATGCAAAAAATATTAAGGTGCATATGTGCGGAAATACCTAGCTTTTATTTTGGCTTAGATCTCTGGAAATACTCATTGGAAAAGGATGAAATTAAACAACTTTATAGCTATATATGGATATGATTAGCGATGGCTAAAAATATGGGAAAGTGTTACAACTTTACTACCTATAATATTTATTTTTTGCTATTTTAATAAAGACTCTACTCTTCGTACTTTGCCGATATAATAGTTTTTCGGTCTGCTTACTACTCTTAAGTTATTAAGGCGGCTACTCATATATATATCATGGATTGCATAAATTCGTCCGTAACGATTATTGTTTTTTATAAATAATTTTTTGTTTATGTTTAATGGCCTCCAATGCCGAAGACAAAAAAAATTTATAATAGAGAATAAATAAAAATATTTTATATAGAGACAAAATCCAAAATTTTTAACTGTTCGTTATGCATAATAAATAACGATGGTTGTTAAAAAACTGGGCTTGTTAATTCTCGATTCGTCCTCTTAAAAAATATAATTTAATAGATTATATCTCTATAAACATTTTGATACCTTAGCGACATGAGAAAGAAAATTAAATATGTAAAAATACTTTATAATAAAACAAAAAAAAATTCTTCATAACCATTTATAAATATACGAAAAAAATTTGTTGTGTGTTAACCAGAAGAGCCTGAATAATGGCCGCAACCGGTCGTCGAAAATAAAATTATTTTATAAGAAATTTTGAGATTGCTTTATATCTTGTTTATAAAAAATAAAATCGACTAAGAATTATTCTTTCCACGCCATTTACTCAACATTTAACGAACAAAACTATAAAATATTCTATACCAGTATATATAATAAAAACACAAAAAAAAAAAAAATCAAGCAGAAAAAATTCCATTTTGTTCCTTATTTATTTATTATAATTATAATTATTCTGTTCTTCCAAACTTTATTCGTGAAATTGATTTTCTAATTAAACCTGGTTGTTGGTGTATAGAGAGGAGGGAGTGAGAAAGTTTCCAAACTTGTTTAGATAAAGGGGGGGGGGGATATACTATTGTACAACGTATGGCACCTAAATCTGAATGCTCAGAGAGGAGGATCTTGAAAGAAGAAATGCATCCAAGAGAGGCCTGGAAACTTTAGCTATTCCAGCTCCCTTCTCTCTCTCTCTTTTCCAAAGCTTTGATAAGTATAAATCTGAACTGGGAATGTCTGAAACTTTGAAAGTAATAGAGGCAATAGAAGAAGAAGAAGAAGAAAGTGTGAGCATCCAGCATTATCTCTGCAATTAATTTAATCCTTAGGTACTGTACCATGGAAATTATTATGTGTTTTGCTTATCATGTACGAAAACAAAAAGAAAAAAATCTGAAATAGCAAATTAGAAGTTTTGAAATTTTCCACTTGAAGTGAATTTAATAATAACTTAGCGAAGGAATTAAAATAATCCTTTCGATTGATTAAGAAAATAAATTCCTTTGCCGTCAAAATAATTTATGGATTATCCATCATCAGAACAAATTTTTTTTAATGAAAGTATTTTTTCTAATACACAAAGAGCATTTTCTCTAATCTGATTAGGCTAGAGAAATTCATGTGATATGCTGTCGCCAGATTTTTTGGGTCTATAATATTTTTCCTTTATGGTCATATATTAGAGATATATAGTGGTTTCACCAATTTTTTCATTCCAAATTTTTTTTTTAAGTCTTTCAGCATTAGAGATCATATAGACTCCGTCCATATTTATTTATATTAATTAGTAGCCAATATAATATAAATAAATTTTTGTCACTCTGAAAAAGAAGCAAACCACTTTGATACCTGAAGTAAGGCCTCTACAAACCTAGGAATTTTCTTTTTAGTTCTTTCGGAATCTTCAGCCAAAAAATATAAACGATGCATATTTTTATATTTTGTTAATTGATGTGCTGAATGGCTTCGGTCAGAAGCAAAAAAATAAAGAAAAAACGATATATATTTATTACGATAAAAATTATCCAGTTATATTTATTTAGAGCATTTGAAATCCAAATGGTTTAAATAAATAAACAACGGACTGTCTGCGATCTGATCCCACATCCCTTGGCTTCTAGGTAATCAATATTGACACTGTCACTATCTTTAACCTCTCTGCTACTGGATGGGGGCTAAACATAAGAATTGAAAATATTTATATTGTGTTACTATGACAACGGGTTGACCTATCTTTTCTATTGGACTCTTAAAATTATAAATTGAAGATCTTACATAATTTTTTGAGATGGAAAATGATCCATACATCTAATCTAATTTATTATACGAATTTTGAGAAAATCGAAAAAAATAAAAAAAAAATACATCAGTAAAGTACTAGTACTCGTAAGTCGATTTTAGAAAAAAAGAAGAAAAAACGATATATATATATATTATATATTACTATACAAAGTATCCAGTTATCCAGTTCAAAAGCTTTGAGCCGCAAACGACGTGAGAAATCTTTTTCAGACAGACAAATCATTTTTTAGATTTCAAAACGTGTATTTACTTTGAAATCTCGACATAGATTTCTTTGCATTCGCAATACTTTCCCAAAAATGTAATTGGACAGCCTGTATCTTTAGTTTCGCCTTAGTGAATAATTTGGACAGTAACATTAAATTCAAAATCATCAAATTTCATAATTTTTACCTATTATTAAATTTATTATTTTTGAATTTCAATTAGCTTTCCTATTTATTCATTAAAGCAAAACTAAAGATACAGGTTTCCAATTACCTTTGTGGGGGATAGTAGGTAAGAGAAACTAAAAATTCGTACTCCTAAGCCAGTAACGTTCTTAAACCCCAAGGGAGAGGGAGGATGGCAAAGCTCCAATGGGGACCTCCTTAATTTGTTTTAATTCATTGTTGTTGTTATTATTGTTTGAGATGAAGGGCGCTTTAGCATCTCAGGCTATTTCTATTAAATTTGTTTATCCTAAATTAATAGATCGTTTCAATTTTTTAGTCAAGTTCTTATAAATTTACTAAAAATTTATTACAGATTATTTTAAACTAATTCACTGAGTGGATATTGCAAATTTTATGTGATGAAAAAATACTCTATTGGCAAAAATGATATTTCACAGAGATTTATTAACATAGAAAGGATTGTAAATTTTAAAACCGGCACAAAAAATTCCAAGAAATAATACAAAAGTTTGTGTTTTATTGATACAGCACTCAGAGAAATTCTAATTTTCTATCTCTGCTTAAAATAATCTCCACAAAATTTATAAAGAAAAATATAAAATTATTAACTAATGAAGAAGAGCATGTAGATAAATTTTTTTGAACTTCTTTTTTTTTATTATTTTATTTTATTAATCTTCACAATGAGATTGGCTACTCCAAGGTCTGATTTCTTCTCATATCGCTCATTTTCTCTTTTATTAATTTTATATCAAGGAGAGTGACTGGGTTCATAATATTATTATTTATGTTGATTTATGTTTCTATATTCAAATATATCGGTTCCGATTTTTCCCCACGGACCAAGTGGAATTTCACTTTTGCTCATAGGTTCAAATGAAGCTATGAATTTATAGATATGCTTCATTAGGAAATGGCTACTTTTCTAATTGGGGGGGGGGAGATTAAATACTATTTAAAAGAAAGAAAAATAATATGTTGGGGCTAAACACAGATCACTTTTCTCATGCCTAAGGTATTGGAAAACTGTACTGTCACACCAGATTTTTTGCGTCGGCCCCTAGGTTCAATGTACAGCCAATTTAACCAATATGGTTAGAGTAGTTAAAGAGAAAATCGTAAAATCTAAAAACGTACAAGATAAAGTGGGGCCCAGATAATTTGGGAGGAGGGGAAGGAGAGAGGATAGGTGTTAATATAATTCAAAAATCATCTAATAAATAATTGTTTTATGAATTTTAATCAAAATTGTTAGAACAAATTTTTGAAGATCCAAAAAACTAAAAAGGTACATCAGTAAAAGAAAGAAAAATAATGTACTAGTACTCTTTGACAGATTCTCAAAAGCCTCGACGTTTCCTAGCTTAAATATAAAATTTCAGTCTCGCACATTTTTCCGTTTTTAAGAACACACACACACACACGAGATCTATTTTTTAGATTCACTGGACCTCAAAACTTGTATTTCTGTTGAAATCTCCTCATAAATTTTTTTTATGATTACTATATATTACATATATAGGAAAGTTAAAGTAAAAACAAAAACTTAATTATGATAGGAAGCATAATGCGAAAAAATTAAAAGAACTGGAATCGAATCAAAAAGTTTAGATAAGAGATTCGAAAAAATATTGCAAGATAATTAAGAAGACTTCGAAATTCAAGTAGGATATAAAATTGTTGATAGGAATAGATACCATCTTGCAGCGGAAGATAATTTTAAAGAAGAAAAGTGAAGAAATAATTATGGAAAATAATGAAGGAAAGGAAGAAGAAGATATATTTATTATTTATTTTGATATCTGTTTCTATATTGACTTTGAAAAAATAAATATTTTTTCAGGTTTTTATTCTCTCTTTTAAAAACTAATACGTCAAAAATCCCAACAAAGACCTTATTATTCCTATGGACCTGTGATTTTGCCAAACTCGAGGAAGTGTAGAGGGTGTGGGGAATCCGCCCTCTAGTATTATAATAAAATAAGATTAAGCTAAAATAGGATTTTGGTATTGCTGTTTTGTTTTCAAATAAGCCCCATTTCAGTTGGGCCATTGTTTATGCCGCCGTTATATTTTGATTGCTCTTTTACTAAAAAAAAAAAAACAAATTGTAGTCTCTCTTATAATTATTATTAAAACTTGGTGTTGGCACTTATCCTTTACCTTAAACTCTCCTTTGCTTTAAATTCAATAAATAAAACGTTAATTGATAGTTAATGGTTTTTGTTGAGTAATTAATTTCGTTTATTCCTTTTTGTTATAATAATTACTTAATTATCTTCCAATCAGGATTTAACCGATTAAGAAGGGATTATTTATATTTCTAATTATATAGTCACACACACACACACACACCATATGGTATATAATGTAATTATTCCATTAATCAATCAAATGTAGACATATAATAATTTATATTCGTTCTGTTTTTTATTCTTTATTCAAAAATTATGGTTGAAAGTCTCTCTTTTAACATAATAACGTGAAATAATAATAAGTAGTAAATTAAAGAAAAAAAAATTAATAAATAAGAAGAGAAAGAAAAGCTGAAGAAGCTAGTATTCACAATCATAATTTATTTTTTCTTACATATTTAAGAATAGAAGAAAAATACAAAACTTGCTAGTACTGATAATATTCTAGTAGCTAAATTTAATCTTCGAATTTAAAAAAAAGTAAATAAAAGACCATAAAGTATATAGAGTAAACGCCGGTTAACTCGATTCCGATTGGCAGTTTACATGACAAATTAGTCAGACAAATGCAGTCCTTTCTTTTTTACCACGAGTTAAATTTGATTTAACACGATCCAAACAATTTGAAAATTTAATTAAATAAATAAATAAATAAATTTATTTAAGACCTGCTTAGAGGCACAAGTCCTCGGTGGCTAGGTCCAATCA
>JAAAKE020082880.1:8740-23290 GCA_010014785.2 Anisolabis maritima | reverse complement strand
TCCAACGAAATATATGTATATTTAAAAGTCAAAATGGCCTCAGCAGCCGAGTGACTTAAAATTGAAATTAAAAAAAATTTTGGAAACAATGAATAGATATAACTTATTTTACAAAATATTCGCTCCATATCTGTACCCATATCCATTGCTATTGATTTTTCTTCTTTTTTTTTTTTTAATAAAGAAAATAATGGATTTTCAAAAAAAGCAACTTAATGACATCTTAAAAGTGTCCTAGCGTTTCCCTCCTCTTTTTATAAATTTTAAAATTTCATTCTCAAAATGCAACCAAATATACATCAAAGAACTATCTTTTTCAATCTTAAAATATTTATGTTGTCAAATTATGTTTGTGGAAAAAATAAAAAATGTTAAAATTAAGTATTATTTTAAAAAAAGCCAATTTTCTCGGATCTTTCCTAAAACTATAATAAAACTGTATGGAAATTTGAATCTTTTATCAAAATTTTAGACTCTTTATTGTGTTAAATAAATATAAACCCTCCTTTCAAAACACACGGCACTCACTATAATTAAAAGAAAAAGAAAATATGTATACATACATTGTTATATCATACAACTACTCATGAAAATTTTGAACCTGATCAAAAATAGCCAAAAAATGACTGAAGATGGACCAATAAATTTTGTCCGAAACATTTCCCTTTGGCTTTCCAATGACTTCTTTTTTGTTTCTGCAATCTGCTTTCTACTCTCTTTATAAACTCATTTAATATACCTTCAATATATAAATAGATTTTCATAGTGGCTTATCTTCCAGATTTCCATTCATTTCCTCTCTTAAAATAGATTGGTCAGCTGAGAAAGTCTTTTATATAAAAACATTTAATATAAAAATATAAAAAGAGCCTTTTTTAGAAAGAGCGAGAGAGAAAATTTAGAGAAGATAGGAGGATTAATTAATGGAGCCGGTTAAGGGATAAAGGGGCTTAACTGCTGTCTCCGAGTTGAACGTCCCCCGAAGGGAGAGATCTCTCGGGTCAAGTTCATGGTCCAGGTCAAAGAGCAAAGGTGTCTCGGCACTTTGGTCGATAGACAGGTATTCGACCTTGATAAGGCCCTCTTCAGCTTCCAAGATGCGCCTGACGTTTACGCACTGCCGCTATAACTATTTGTTAATTGTATTATGTCAACTACAACTCCATTAAAGATATTAATTAGCTTTGACAAGAATTACTTAAAACTTTTGAATTGATTTAAATTTTTTTCACATTTATGAATAAAAAAAGTTTTTATCAAGAAGTCATCATTGAAAGTGAGTGATATAGGCATAATTAGCGTATTTTTCGATATGTTTAATATTTTTTTTATAAAAATAAAGTTACTTACATTAATAGTTGTTTTTGAAAAATAAATTCACTATACGATTGTTTCACATGGCAATATTTTTTCGGCTATTGACGATCATTTTAATCTCACTATATATTACATATATAGGTAATAAAAAATTATTGAATTATTAAATAAGACTTTTGAATTTTTGGTACTAAATAATATATTTAAAAACTCAACAAAAAATAGGATGTTAAAAATCAACTTGTCGTAGATGATAAAGACGTTGATTCATTAAAAGGAAAAAACGAATCTAAAATACAAAAACAATCATGAAATAATTCAACGAATAAAAATTCTTAATTTTAAATAACATTTTTTTAAAAAGTCAAAAGAAAAAAATTATTTATTGACTTTTTCCCTCTTCCAATTCACTGTCAAAGATAATTAATTAATTATCTTAATAAGAAGATTAAGTTTTCAAAATTGTTCAGTTTGAATAATTATATAAACTCTTAAAACTTCAATATTATCCTCACAATCTAATTAAGGAATAAGGATATCGATAATCTGATTAAATTTCAATATATATTCTTTTTATTTTTAAATTTGTCATATATAATAGATGATTGAATGTTTTTTAAAATTACAAATTATGTCGTTATCCTGAAGGGCACGGAGTTTCTACATTCAAGATACCATCTAGAAAATATCTATTAAACAATTTTGTTTTTTTATTGAAATTATCTTTTATTTTATATATTCCTCAAAACTTTATGTATATTTACATTTGTTTTATTTTTATATATAGGACTATATATTAATTGATTAAGAGAAAAATGTTTTGATTTTGATTTGAATTAAATTTAAGATCCCAAAGCATTCTTGAGTAATAAATATGTATATGAATGCAAACAGCAATATCTCTTAGTAATGGATTGAGATAAATTTAACAGCATTCATTCATGGGCGATGGGGATTAATAGAGATGCCTTTGGCCGAAGATTGGCCTCAACCTCCCACACACTCCCTGGTCCATATCTATTCATATGGGAGACCTGGGGAAGGGGAGACTTGCGTGCAGATATTTCCAATCAGTAAACATATCCAGGCAGGGGCCAACCCACCTAAATAATCAAAAGTTGTTGATTGAACGCCAAGGGCAGATCTCTATGTGTATGCGTCTATATATAAGTGATATCTATATATTGAAAAAAAAAAAAAAAGAATAAAATCCGTATGTTTGCGTCCGTCTTTTTCAAAATTTGCAGATGGTTGAGCAAAGTTCTCCATCATCGGACGATCTGTTTATTTAATGGCATCTCGGAAAGATTGACTTGATATATCGAGAAAAAAAAAACATTCTAGTTTAAGATTGTTATTGATTTTATTAGATTATTAGGAAATTAAAAATAAATTATAAATAAATATGAACCAGTATAAATAACCCCACACTTTAAAAAATAAATAGATACCATAAACTTTTAATAATAAACATTCAGGAAACATTCTTAAAATTTTGGTTTTTGATTTGCATCATATTTAAAGCTATAAAAAATAGCTTTATAATACAATACAGGAAGTGTAGAGGCATCCAAAATAAGAGACCTTATTGTGCTTTTTGGTCATTGAAAATATAGAAAAACAACAGCCGGTCCTTGAAGAAAAACTTGAAATGTAGAAAACAGATAAAGAAGGGAAAAGAAAAGTTTGTTCAAGTTTTCTTTAGAGGGCTAGATCTGTTAGGAATATAATTAAATATTCAATAATATTATAAAAGTTCTTTCGCTAGATCAACGATTAGACTATGAATCTCAGACAAATGGGTTCTATCTTCTATCTAGGAAAAATGTTAAGGTCTCTCTTTGAAGAATTCACCCACCCCTCCTAGAAATCCCGAGATCAATGGTTAAATTTCCATATATGAAATATTTACTTATTTATTTGATAAAAGATTTTCAAAAAATTATAAATAAATACCGAAGGATTATATATTTGACGAATAATTGATTATTTCTACTTAATTCATTTAATTCATAATTTTAAAATATTTATAATATCTTGATATGTATGATAAAAAATATAATAAATAATTTTTAAAAGTATTTATTTATTTAATGCTCTCTTTCTCTCTCTCCCTCTTTCTAAATCCGTTATATTTATATAACTTTCATATATTTAATTGCGCTTGTTTAGTGGACTGTTAAATTTTATTTGATTTAATAAAAAATAATCAGCATGTGTATTGATTGATTTTTGGTATGAATAATAAAAAAAAAAATGGTTTTTATATAAAACAGAGTGAAATGCATGTAAACTGGCAAAGTCATAAATATTAAAATATTACTTTATTGTTTAGAGAAATATGTTAGCTATGTTAACCTTTTTAAGCCGGTAAACCTGATTACACTTAAATTGAAAATATTATTTGATCAAGCTTTTCCAAAATTATTTATCGAATATATATAAATAAAAATTTTTCCCTTTAAAAATTAAGGGTAAATTTTTTCTTATGTTCCACCTGTTATTTATGATACTCTGGTAATCATAAATAAACTCTAACTATAACATAAAGTAACTGTTTTTAGTATCAACCCCGGAACGGAATTTTATGAAATTTCATTTTTCAGCTTCAAACATAAATATCTCATGGAATTTTGGTGTAGATCCTTCAATAGGAATTTTATCTCTTTTGATAGGTTAGCATGTAATAGAAAAATAAGTTTATTTTATCATAAAATTAATGAGAATGATGTAGATGAATACGTACCAAAAGTTAATCAAATTGTGATATTTAAATAAATATATTTTTTGAGGAGCAGTAATTTGGTGGCCAAGTCCGTTTATTAAAAATTTTGTCAAAATCAGTATCAATTTTTTATACAACATATTACTTGGATAAAGATTCCGATTAGCATTCTAAGCATCGATAGAAGGTTAAAAAAAAATTAGATAACAAAATAAAAATGCAGTCAACGAAAGAAAAATTTTTTTTTAGTAAATTCAATATAAAGTAGCTTAATAAAATTTCCTGTCATATTTGTATTTTGATTCACTTTTTCCCTTGTATAACTAAAACTCAACATGACCTAGATGTTCTCTTTTAAAATAAATCCTGATATTTTTCATATTATCATATTATTACATAATTCGGCGACACACTATATTGGTTGAATCATTTTGTTCATCTCTGGGGAATTGGTATCAAATCGCTTTAGAAACATATGAATATGAATTGATCATTAATTTCCTTCCCCCATTCAAGATTTATCCTGGATTGTGACTGTCAGATTTGACATAGCGTCCTATAAACTAGCAAGAAAGAAAGGTCTAAAGTATTCCAAGCGAGCAAAGGAAGAAAGCATTTAAAAAACTTTTAAAATAAAAATCTGATTTAGTTAATCTGCTGGAATTGAATGTCTAGTAGGTTGTAAGGTTCTAAGTTGAACAGTTTGGAATACATTTTATCGTCTTTCTTAGGCTTGGTGTCTTTTCGGGTAAAATGTTTCTACCGCACACACACACACACACACACACACACACACACATATATATATATATCAATCCACTCATCATCCGCAGCATACACAAACACAAGCTAGCCGACGTTAAGTAATCCTTTCTGCGCCTCAAGACGAGCTTCCTGCACGGTGAGCCCCTTTTCTCGTTGCCGGGTCACGTCCTGTTGACTCGGGCTCCTCATTTCGGCTCTTGCAAGTTGATTCAGAGCTAACCTAACGGTTCATATTACACCCATCTCACACTTCTTCATTTCAGAAATTAAAAAAAAAAGAGAAAAAAAATGTTCTATTCTAGTGGACATGTTACAAGGGGTTGAGTTATCCGCAAAATGCAGCCACTTGAATGTCATTCACATTGCGAGAAAACAAGCCTGACGGAATATAGATGTTTGCACATATATATATATATATATGTTGACTGGCTGCTTAACTATACAACAAGCCTCTCATCTGCATATGAAACCAGGATTTCCAACCCTTGACTTAAGACCAGGTCAATTCGGCAAGAATAAGGAAACCAACAAGATCCTCAAAGAATCCTCGTTAAAATTACACTTTTAAATTAGTTGTGGTTGGAAGGTATTACATATTGAAATTTAAATCCATCAATAATTTATAATTTTTTAACAAAAAGGAAAAATTTATCAAATCATCTAATCTTATCAGTGATAGAACCTTGAAATATGATCCAAAGTTACTCCCTAGATTAACCACATCGTCAATACATTGCACTCATCGTCAAAAATATTTTATTTAATTGTTAAAACCTTTTCCTTTTTTCCGGATATTATTAAACTCATTGTTGCATATATTAAGGCAATTCCAAATATCTTTTCTCTTTTAAATTTCGCTGCCTAGACACGAGCCCATCCTGCCTATAACTGTTTAGTTTTTGAGATTTTTAATCAGACCGGACATGGAATCCTTATTGCCATTCTAAAAGTGGCAAGGCCAAAAGAAGATCCCACCAATCCACTTCAGGTCATTTACAAGATCTCCTCTCTTCTTTGCGTCTGGGGCTGGAGGAAGGCAAAGCCAGCTCTCTCCCTGTCTCTCTAGACCTCTTTAGAGTAGCAGCACTACAATAACTCGATTTTTATTTATTTATTATCATGTGAGCTACTTTACACATTCTCTTATAAAATTTTTATAAAATTATACTTCTCAAAAATCTCTTGTAAAAAAAAGATTGTAGAAAAAAAAAGTTATTTTGAAGCATTTCTTGTCAAACATCATAGTTGTTTTAATTTAATTTCATAATATATTTTGCTCATATTAATTAATTTATGAAGTACGCTCCCTTTTCTCCTTTGGTTTAGTCCTGGCCACTGCTTCGACCAAAGCAGTATTCATGTCTATTTGGACATGGGACTGGGCGAGACTAATGCATAGTATATACATCCATATATACAATATATTAATAATTATTACATTATAATATACATCTCCTCAAATTAACAATATCATCTAATTAACCTGAGAGAGAAACAGTCAGACTTGAATAAATGTATTCATATTTCATTTTGACGATCTCTAGTGAAGAGATAGTTTAAAACAAACTAAAACTAACTTTCGTTTCAAAGAGAAAACAATTAGTTTAGTAATCTCCAACTAGCTTCAATGAATAATAATTTTTCTATTTCAAAGTTTAATATTCTTATTAAATAATTTAACTTAGCTTATTAAAAAGTAAATTAAAATAGGTAATGTGCTAATAATCCGAATAAGGAATAAATAAAATTAGAAGGCCCTGTAAGTTAGGCAAAAATGACATATTTTAATTTTATTAACAAGAAATACTAGTATTTATTTAAATAGGAAATAATTATAATTATATTATAGTAATTATTATAATTATTAATATTATTATATTCGGAAGTCAAAAAATCTTATTTCCATGGAGATAAGATTTGTGAAAATCCGAAATGAATTATAATTCTTATAAAATTTAAATAATTTTTATTTAAATTAATTTTTTTTTTTGTTGATAAAATCGATATCTCTCATTTTTGCCTAATTCCCAGGCACTTTAATTTATTTGATATTGGAATAAATTATTAGTAAATTTCTTTTATTTAATTTACCGGTACCGGTGTTTGAACGACTAGTTAGATATCTATGAAACTAAAAAAAATTTATATTTTTTTTTTAAGAGAAAATTATTTTTTAGAATGTTTTAGTGTTTAAAACTCAATTTAAAAAAAAATATTTAATTTTTAATGTATTTAAAAATGATTATAAGTTAAACAATTATAATATTATTATTATAATATGAAATTATAGTAAAAAGGCATATAGGCTTTCAAAATATTTGTTATTAAAAAAAAATTTTTTTTTATAAAATTCATATTTTGGTCGTATGCCTTTTTACTATATACCATATTATAATTAACAAATTCCTGCGTTCTTGGAGGAGAATCAACTTCCAATTTTATCATAATTATATTAATTAATAATTTCGACCTTCTATTGGAAACTGGGTCATTTATTTCCAAATATAAAAAAAAGATATATTAAAATCATAAAATAAAGTGAATTTTAGAAATGAAAAAATAAATGAAAAATTGATATTTAATTTTACTTAAAAATATATATATATATTTTAAATGAAAAAATTACTTAAAAGTAAATCTTTAGTTTTTTTTTTTTATATAATTGATAAACTTATTTGAACGACCCTCTTGTAGATGTTCACGATATTTATGTTATTTTATAATTTAAAACCAAGTTTTAAACTGCCAATATATTTTATCTCAAATGAAAATTTAAATAAATTCATTTACATTATAAAAAAAAAAATGTTTCCTTATAACTTTTAAATGGTTGTTAAACATGATTAAAAAAAAAAAAAAGAAACCGGAACAAGATTTATTAAAGAGATTTAAACTTGAAACTAATGACTTGTAACACAACAATAATTAAATTACAAATTAGAATATTGAACTACACAAAAGAGATTAAGAACATAATATAATTTAATTTCCAGTTCATAATAACATGGAAAAACATCCTTTTTATAAGATCCTTAATTGCGAACCGCTTCATAAATCATTTCAAATATGATTTTCATTTTTATTTGAGAGGATTATGCTAATGAGTTTTAATAAAAAAAAAAAAGGAAATAAAAAAAATGGAAAACCTTACAGGTAAAATCTAAAACAGTGCTAATGTTGTCGTATGTGTTATAATTTAGAATTTAACTTTGTTTGTCTATGCATTGGGCTACCTATTAATATTCCATTATTATCTCAGCAAACATTGTTCTCTTGTAATGATGTAGAAAGTTTAATTCCAACCCGCAGACAGAGATCGAAACCAGAAGCGAGAAATTTCTTTGTTCGAAATTTTACTAAAATATACATAACATTTCTTTTGTTAATGGATTAAATTTATATTGAATTTATAATAATCAATAATTTTATTTTTCTCAATATTTGAAAAAGACAAAGGGTAAAAATTTTAATAATATGAGATACCACATCATTGTATAGTGTTTAATCTTAAAAGTTGTTGCAAAAAAAGAAAAATGGTTTCATTCTTGCCTCACAGAATAAATTGGACAATCTATCTATTTTTTTTTTTCTTAAATGATTATTAATTTCATGCATTTAAATATTCACCAAAGATAAGATGAACCCAAGTAAATTAAATAAAAAAACTTATTTAAATTAGATTAATTCTTGATGTTTCGGTCGCGAATTTTAGAAAGACGAATTTTGTTTGTATTTTTTTGACTTGCTGAGACTTTCTCTTATTATATTATGATTAAACTCATAATAGATATCTTATATCTTATATTATTAACAATTAATTGTTCTAAAAAAAGATAGTGTTTTGTGACCGAAACATTAAACTAAATTAGATAAGTTTATTAATTAATTTACTTGGCTACATTTTATCTTTCCTGGAGAATATATTTAATACTAGGTAAAATATTATGGGATTTAAAGACTGTTTTTCATAGACATCTAATTATATAAGACTGCAAGAGTTAAAGTTTCATTTTGATACACATAGTAAGTAATCTATAATAGTTTCTGGTTGAATTTTTTTCATAAAATTTAATTTATTGAAAACATCTCCATGGAAGGGTTTTAGACATTTGACAAAATAGAAATACATATAATTATTTAAAAAATATATATTTACAAACTATTCACAATTTTATGTATATTTTATTAATAATTTATTTTAAAATTGATCGACATTGAATTTCGGTTTATTCCCATTGCTTAAGAGTTTATAAACTCGTCGAGCGTGTCCTGGCCTCAGAATGATTAGTTAGTAGTTTATCTAATACATATTAAAAGCTGTATAGTGGAAGCAGATGCTAGTGCGTAGGCCAGAGAGAGAGAGAGAGTGTGTATCTGACTGGAGGTGTGCCAAAGGGCTAGTGTGCATTTTATCAAGCAAGGGGCGGATTTCGGGTATTGGTACCGGACGAAACATCCTCGGCATGGCAAGTAGCTCTGCACACGATGGGAATCGTTAAGATGTTTGGACAGCTAATGCACTTGTCTTCTTTTTGGACACGATTTATTTCTAAAAAAAAATATCTATTTACCCTTAATGAATCAAATTATTAATTCTTGAAAATAATGACTTTTTTATAGACAACTTAAATAATTTTGTTCAAATGTTAGAAATTCTTTTTTTTTTTTTTTTTTTCTCTCAATTAAAAAAAGTTCTGATATTTTTACGCAATCCGTAACTAACCAAAAGGATTATGCTAGCCAACCTTATTTAATTAAAAAAAAATTTTTTTTTTATTGGAATTTTTTGTTTATATTTTTTTTTTTAATTTTATTTTTATCAATATATCAAATTTTTGTTTGCGGAATTTAAATGAGGAGATACTAATAACTATATCCTTTATATATAATTTTGGTGGACGAGGTTTGAACGAATCGTTTATAATTATTAAAATTTCAAAGAAATAAATAAAATAATAGGTAAAACTATTATAATATAAAATTATTATATAACTAGGAAAGCTAAAAGTATTTTCTGCCTTATAAAATAAATTAAAATTTAGTATGACAGTAAGTTTTATCTATTCCTTGTCCGGTCAAATTCTTCGCTTACATGCTTATTGAAATCGTCAAACCAGCTAGTAGGACAACCAGAATCTCGTAGTGGGTTTCTATTCATATAATAAAAATTTTTATTGAATATAATAAAATTCGTATATCTTTCCTTGTGCTCCTAACATATTCTATAATAATAAACCCTCTGCTTGCTCACTTTTGATGATATAACATAAATTTAGAAATTTCTTCCTATAATGTTAAAATAATTATTATCTAGAAAAAAATTAATTTCACTCATCACTTGTTTTATTTATTTATTTATTTTTTTTTTCGAATATAAAATAGATATTTTTCTTTTTTTTTTTTCAAAGGTAATTTAAGAAAACTATATGTTCGTCATATCACGTCTAGATTTGGCTATGTTTATATTTTTATTAGTTTTTAAACAGATTTAAATTTGAAAAAGTTCCATAAAACCCTTCTTTCATGTTTTCCTTCGACGTGGTACCTCAAGCTCGGATTTCCTGTCGTCATGTTTCTAGTTACGAGCAAAGATATTTTCAAGGGACAAAAGAAAAAGTATCATATATATTTAAATCTTTATGAACTTTATGAGACCTGGATAAAAAAAATCCTAACCTAAATTGTAATAGTAATAGTGTGTTAAGATAAATCTCATTTTATTTTCTATTCTATTTTTAATGACTAGAAAGGTTTTTTGAATAATGCATTTTCAAAAGTCAATATTTATTTTTCACTTAAAAATATTGTATTCACCTCAAACCAACCCGTCTGCTATATGCATAAATACTTTTCTATATTTATAAAAGTACCCCATTTTTATATTAGAATAATTTAAAATGATTAAAATTCATATTTGTTCTTTCGATCGACAGTGAAAAAAAGTGTTTATAATTTTGTTATTATAAACACTTTTTTTTCAATGTCGATTATTTTTTTCCTTTTTTTTTTTTTTTGTCTTTTTTATCGCCGTATATACGTATAAAAGAAAAACAATCTTTTCTTCTTTTCTCAATTATTATAAAAGAAAAAAAAATCTTGAGAATTGGCTTTTCAATAGCCCAATTTATCAATTTTCATTCTTTTAGCAGTTTGTGAAATCCTCTTCTTGAAGACTTTTACAATGATAAGGAATAACTAATGGCATAATTTCGTCCTTGGAAGAAAATCTAAAAGGAAATAATGTTGTTGATATTTTTAGGGATTCAATGGAAAATAAATAGCAGTAACGTTCACAGCAATACAATATATAATATATATTCAATAAAATGCTTTCGGCTGATCGTTCTTTAACTTACTCAATAAAATTTATAAGAAAATCATTCATATCCTTTTTTTTAATAAATATTTTTTTAAAAATTTCTCTAAATATATCAATGGTCTGTTGGCAAAATAATTTTAATTTTTAATTTTAACATGAAAATTTAATTAATTTTTTCATAAAGAATATCAGAATAATTATAAATAAACGATGACATATATATACTTGTAAAATAACAATTAGAGAAATTGGAACACGTTAGTTATTTTTATTTATAAAAAGTTTTAATGAGTAGAAATATAGTTTCTTTAATTACTATGTTTGTTTTTGTGCTTTATATGGCAAATATTTATTCTTTCTCTGTTTTATAATTAAATACGAAATTTATAATTTTGATTATTATAAAAAATAACAACTCTTTCTATTTGTACTAATAAACAATATAATTTAACTTTTTTGACTCTACACAGTTTATCTTCCCCTTTGCAAATATGCATATATACCTGGCGACATGGCTTTATTTTATGCTCATAGAAATCCATGAAGTTAGCAGAGTACAAAAAGATTTAGTAAACATTAATTTCTATTTTCAAAAATGGAGCTTTAACCTAAACATAGACTAGACAGAAGCAATTATGTTTAGCTAAAGAACAAAAGATGAGAAAAAATATCAACTTTGGCTCAAGAAATCTTATATGGATACAAACTGTTAAGTGCGTAGCGTCTGAATTTTGCCACTCATATCCGAACCTCATCTTCAAATAGTAAAATAGTAGCAAAAGTCATCTGGCCACTGACGAACTCACCAGTTAAAATTTGAAGAAAAAATACACCTCTAGAAGGCAATGGGGCGTCCCCATCTAGGTACGTAGCACCTGTTTGGGGGGGGGGAGGACATACCTAAGCAATGAATCCCTTTTAGAACGAGTGGAAAACAAATCCCTAAGATCCCTTGTCAACCCTCCCACAGGAATTAACAATTCCATAATAAGAGTTGGCTTGAATTCAATCAGAAAATAGTGGACAACTTCTCTAAAAGAACTACGCAGCACTTTAACCATCTAATTTCACAAATTGGACCATCTGAAAACTTCTCTTGTACTCGTTTTTTTTTTTTTTTTTTTTTTTTTTTAATTTCTCCTATATCATCAAAAAAGGAAAAAAAAAAAAGAAAAATTGTCAACTGTTCTAGAGGGAGAGAAATTCCTTTTTATTTGATGGGAGATATGTAAACCAAATCAACTCAGAATGTCTCTAGAGCGGAACACATGTACATTTGTTAATTTCTAAGAAGATTTAAGAACAGCGCTTTAAAAGATCTCTGGATCAAATAATTGAAAAATTCATAGTTAGTTTGCCATTTAAGTTGCCTACTTTCCATCAAACAAAAACGAACGAATTTATGCAGCTTCAATTAGAAAGTGGATCATGAAACAAGAGTAAACCGCTGAAAGAGAGAATTTTTATTAGGAAAAAAACCCAATTTCCTCATATCCTCTTTGCACCATCCTAGAATACCGAGTTCTGTTTTTATTACATATGCTAAAAAAATTTTAATTGATCTCAATAAATAATAGAAAAAAATGTAAATGTGAAAATATTTTATCAAAATATGGTCATGGTGCAGAGGTAGAGATTTCGCTTCATCGTTAATGGTAACTTCCCGTATTCTAAAAGGCCTCACATGCCGAAAAAAAACCCAATTTCCTCATATCCTCTTTGGCTGATTATCTAATTTATATTCCAGATTTTTTACTTCTTAATTTTTGTCTGTCTTGTCTATATTTGGGGCCATATTTATTTAAATGAATTAGTTGCCAATAAAATTGAAATAAATTTTATCGCTCACTAACCCGAAGATCGAAAATTTATTTAAATTGTCAAAATTTTACTTAAAATTTTGATCCTAAATGCCATGAATAAATTTTCAAGATAGAAAATTTAAATTAAAAAGGAAAAAAAATTATATGAATTTTTTTCATTAAGTGAAATATTCTATTAATTAAAGTTTTTCACCATAAATAAAATTTTCTTCTCACTGTCCTAAAAAGCAAATGCTTGGAATAAAACATTCTTGGGGGAAAAAAATAAAAGAATAGAGAAGGATTGCGCGGATTTTCTGGGCGTCCTGGGATCAGAGGTAAAAACGAATTGCGTTGAGCAAAGCAATTTTAGCTTTTTTACTATCTGCCCCATACATCTTATTCTATTACATTGCTATACTTACATTTATACTTTTATCTCTACAACAATAAAATAAGGGAATGTCAAAAATTTATTAAAATCCAAATTAAAGACACCTCTTGTAATAATATTTCTTACCATATACATATATAAATATTTGTTATCAAACAATAGGGAAATGTGAATGAGGATCGATTTTTTTCTACTATAAATTTCGACGGTTGTGTATTTGTTGTTCCACATTCCCCTCTTTTTTTTATTTGTATTTTATCTCTATAGAGAAACTTCCGAATGGCGTTGTTTTATTTGTTCTATATTTTTTTTTTTCTTAAAAATTGAGACGCGCTTAGGAATCATTTGATATTTTCTTAATATTCCTCTTATCGGAATTTGAGGTTATAACGACTCCGACCATTTATTTAAATTGATAGGTATCCAATATAATTTAAATTTATTTTGTCGTTAAGGAAAGCAAACCACTGACCCTTAAATCATTAAACAAGTGCTGTACCTCTGCACTAAGGGTTATGAGCCATAAATCGAGGTATTGTGATTTACATTTATATAGGGGCCTCTAAATTTGTAGAAATAGTGAAATACACATTAAAAATGTATTGTTTATAATGGTGGTTATTTACTTATTGAATAAATACAATTATTTGATTCTAGTACTTATTTGAAGTATTGTTTGCAAAAAGAATTGACTTATTAATATGAATATTTATATACATCACAATGTTATTAAAATAAATTTACCAAAGGACTGGACAAATTGTCTATTTGTTACTTCGGAAGAAGTGCATAACAGACATCCGAAACGTTAACAAAAACAAATTTGTTTTTATGTTTCACCTGGCTGAACCCAGGAATTCCGACCCTAGCTCCAGCCTTTAAACTGTTATTTAATAAAATTGCACACCATAAGTTTATTTTTATCAAAATGATTTTTCATAAATTATTATAGTTAAGAAAACGACTTTTTTGAAAATTTCAAAATTAATCTCAAAGAGATGTTATAATTTTAATATTTAATGATTTCTTTGATAATATATATGACATCATTATATTCTTTTTGATTTTTTTAATTAGACCAGTTTTTTTTTTTCGTATTTATTTTGGATAGATATATGTATTTGATGATACAAAAATAAGACGTATCTCCTTTCAAAAGAAAGGCAAACCTCGTAACTCATAGCCCCGAGTCAAATATGTTGTCTTTGTTGGAAAGAGAGAGAGAGAG
>JAAAKE020082869.1:6862-23291 GCA_010014785.2 Anisolabis maritima | reverse complement strand
TAGGCATCTGCATTACGTTTTGTTCATTAAGTGAAAATGGGTTTATAAATGCAGTTTTCTTCTTTAGCAAAATCATGAAAACGACTTTCAAATTACTCTTGTAAGATCTTGATTTTCTCAATATATTTGACCAAATTGCTATTATCCGCAGCACATTCACTCTTTCAAGCATGGAAATTGACTCAAATCCTCATTTTCTAACTGAAAGATGAACAGTTTTAATTTCATTTTAAATGAACTGATGCTTTTAGGAAATAATTTATTCTTGCCTTGTAGTTTTAAATTTAGATCAATGAGATGGCTAATAATATCAACTAAAAATGCCAAATCAAATAGCCAGTTGTCAAATAATAGGGTACTTTCATCATGTAGTTCATTTTCTTGTTCTAAAAAATTAGAACAGCATTTATCAATTTCCAATCTACTCAGAAACTGTCCTCTAGAAAGTCAACGCACTTCACAATGAAGGATAAGATCACCATATTCCAAATCTAACAATTCAGAGTATTCTCTGAATTCTCATCTCTTCAATGCTCTTGCTCTAATTTTATTCATACATTTCACAAATGGTAACATAAAATGTTGCATATTTAAAGTTTTGCCACACAGTGCCTCTTGGTGTATAATGCAGTGATATTTTAGTATAGGACGATTTAAAAAAATTTTCAAGCAAAGTTATAATGCCACTGATTTTGCCTATCATTGTTGGCGCTCTGTCAGTACACACGCTGATGAGTTTGCTACAATATAGTTTTAGATTTTCTAGGCATGATTTTACTTTTTCAAATATGTCTGATCCTCTTTTACAATGCAATGACTCCAGACTAGCAAGTTCTTCAAAGACATTAAAATTATCATCAATTCCTCTTATAAAAATGTTTAACTGTGCAACATCAGATATGTCAGTTGATTCATCCATCAGATATGTCAGTTGATTCAACCAAACCTAGAGAAAAGAAAGTACAAGAATGAACAAGGTCTTGCAGTTGCTGGGATACATCGTGAGAGAGTTAGTTCCTCGATACGTCTCATAATTATCTGTCTTGATATAGCAATTTCGTCAGCTTTCCTTTCAGTACCTTTATTATCAAGATGGCGTGCAAATATTTGGAGACAAGGCTTAACAATTTCTTCTCCATCAGAAAAAGATTTTTTTTTTCGCCAATGCTAAAGCAATTTCATATGACACTTCTGTCATTGCCAAGTCTTCACAACTTACTTTAGCAAATATATTTTGTCTTCTTCTGATGTCTTCCTTTTTTTAAGTCACATATTCTTTTCGCAACTCAGACCCAAGAACAAACTTCATTTTTTTCTTCTGTTATTCTGATGTTGTGTTTTATACTATCTATTAAGATCATGTCTTCTATTATGTGAAAATGTACTTTCACAAACAATGCAAAACGGTTTTCCTGGTGAATTCGCTATAAATAAAACTCGTTTTCCCACTGGTCATTAAATTCACGCCTAATATCACTTTCTGAGTTTCTTTTGGTTATTTTATTTTGCACTGTAATGGATAAAAGAAATTTAAAAAAAAACAGAAAAGTACAAAATTTTAAAAAAATGTTGAAAAAGAACAAATAGATCACAATTACTTACGTCGTATCACACAAAATAAAAAAACAGAAACACACAAAACGCTCTCGAAAAAACTCTGCTTCAAACTCGACACCACGATAGCTCTCCTAGAACTGACTCACCACAATATAGAAAATAATTTTTTAGATAAAGAATAAATTTAAAAAGAAAAATTTTGGTTGTTTGATGTTTGTAATATAGTGGTAAAATGTGATATTTTTAAAATGAAAATTATTAAGTTATTTCAAAAAGAAATAAAATTAGTTCAAAATAGGATACATAGTAAGATTTCATTAATAAAATGTAAAATAAATTTTGATAATTTTAAACTATAAATTGAAATTGTAACAACTGATATTATAATAAAGAGAATCTTAACTTGAATTGAATTTATATATTAATATAATTGAGAAAGTTACACAAACTATAAAAATAAATTTAAAAAATTCTATGGCCAAAATCCACGATATAAAAAATACATAAAGCGCAAGGATGCAATGCCCTACTTGTTATAATCCAATGCGCCACGGTTTGGCCACCTCTGCCTTAGATCATATAATATTGTAGAGTTTAAATGGCCTTAGATATAGAAAAAGACAAAAAACTGACTTAAGCTGATTATGAAACCAGGCATATGTTAAGAATGATTTGCAATCTAACTCAAAAAGGGTGGACAAAAAAAGAAGTCTATTTTATTTTGAAATGAATTTCTTGTTTATTTAAATTATTATGAACAAAGATTATACAAAATCGTTTCATTTTTTCTTCATTTTGCTATTTTTTAAAATTAATGTGTTTAAATTTACGCTCGTGTCAGACTAAAAAATAATTATTAAATATGAAAAAGATCTTCCTATTTTTTCTTACAAAGAGTAAAAAAATGCATTATTTGGTTTTTAAACATCCCATGAATAATAAGAAATTATGACATTCATTGAATTGTTTTTCAGCATTATTAAAATTTTTGATCAATTATATTATAAATATAAAATAATAATTTTACTAATAATATACAAGAGGTGGGAAACAATTTTAGTCTTAGTGGTAGATTTAAGAATTCTAAAAATTTATTTACAAAATAAGACACCACTAATCATTAAAAAGCATTTTCTCAAACCCATTTTAAATTTAGTTTTCATTATTTATTCTTTAAGTTCGATGGAAGTTTTATTTTATTTGTGCGAGTATACTAAGGCAAATGTAAAAATTGAGATTTATATTAATTAATATCATCATAAAATAAATATTTAAAAGAATTGCGATTATAAATAAAAAAGTATATCTTAAAGTATGAATTTTAAAGTAAAAAAATTAAATATTTTATAATCTCTCTTATTTTCAAAATTTTAAGTATCAATAAAATAACAAAAAAAAAATATATTAACAAAAACACACAAAAGTCTAAATTCAAGATAATTTTCAATTTATGAATGGAATATGATATGTAGAGTGCAGATTTATAGATATTAATTTTGAAAAAAGTCCATAAAAATCAAATAGACTCCTAAGAGACATATATACAGTATAAAGTACAAGGTTTTTTTCTTAAACAGGATTCTATTGGTCATTTCTTTCAAAAAAAAAAAAGACCAAACAAAAATTTCAGCTTGGCCAAATGTCATTTACCTGTCTAGTGTTATTTTTGTTTTACTTTTTTTTTTTTAAATAAATGGCTCAAAGATAGGCCTTCACTTGAGAAAATAAATCTGGTACATCTCTAGAATGTTAGGAATTATTTTTAAGAAAATATTTTAATGATTTTTAAAAATTTGTTTTTTTTTTTTCAAAATGCTATAAATCCGAACAGTAATGGTAAAAATTTATAAATAAAATATAAACAACTTTAATAATAATAATTCGATGAAAAGAGAGAATAAAAGAAAAAAAAATATCTTAAATCCACCACTGTTTTAAATTCGTCAAGTGATGATAATGATTAATAATAATAATAATTAATAATAATAATAATAATAATAATAATAATAATAATGGCTTTTGACTAAAACGCCGGATAAAAAATACACGGCAATTGAGAAAAAAAAATCTAATCAAGTATATATGAAGTATATCTATTTAAAAGTATATTACAAAAATTATATTTTTAACAGAAACAAATGAAAATTTTTTTAAAAATATATAGATGTTTAAAAAGCTTAGAAAGATTCCCCATTAACAAATCCTCAACCAATTATAAGAACACTTCCCCGCTAATCAAAATTGGGAGAAACGCCCTTTCTCTTATTTTAGTAAACTCATTCAAGAAAAAATATTATGATGGAACTGAATAATTTATAAATCAATAACTATCTGCAAATGAAAAAAAATCAGTCTACATAACTAGAAATAAATAATAAAAATGCGAAGATTTGTAGTATTCAATTGAATAGATATATTTTAATATACCTTTAATTAGATTAATCTAAGAACACGTTATCTTGAGAAATAATTAATTTTTACGATTTATAAATAACATCGTTTTGTTTCTCTTTGACTTGGAAAAACACATTCATTCAATCAAACATAATTAGAATAACATAATAGATATATATATATATAGATATATATTTATAATTTCTATATTTCAATACTTTTTTTCTTCTTTCATTTTATTTTAATATAATGTCTTTCAATTAAAACAAATAAATTAACACATGATTTATAAATATTCGTAATAAGACTAATGATTTTTGTGGTATGTATGTATGAATTAGGAAAGAAACATTAGTTTGATTGAGTATTCCCTATTGAAAGAAGTTTTTAAAAATTAATAAAAAAATGTAGTAGTAGTAGTAGTAGTAGTAGTAGTGAGAGAATTTAAACTAAATAATTTAACTTAAAAATATATATATATATATTTATTTATATAGTGATTAGAGAACGATTGATTCAATGGTTCTCAGTATTTATTTGAAGGAAGGTCAAGGGAAAACAGTCTTTAATAACGAATGAATGATGAAGATGGTAATAAATGAATGAATAATGATAAATGAATAATTAATTGATTAATGTTCATTTCAATTGACACACACATTATTTAAATTCATTTAAAAAAATAACTGAAAAAAAAAACAAAATCGATATGTTTTCAAAAAGGTATTTTTTTGTTTTTTTGAAACTTTAATTCAGTAATTAGTACCTATTAAATTTTAGAACGACTAAGTATTTTTGGTAAATAAATAATAAAATAAAAATTATATTCAATCAGAAAAAATTTGAATATCAAATATGTTTGTAAAAAAGTAAAATTTTTTTTAAATCTTAAATTTAGTCCCAAATTTATTTATTTATTTTTTAATAATATTGCTTTTTGAAAATTTTTTATTGAAATTGGATATCTGATTGAATTGATTTATTTTATTTTATGATCAGTTCTTATCCTTATAAAATTCAATTTCATTTCAAAGGATATTATTATCTTTGAATTACTTACAATAGGCAGTCACAGTTTAACTAGAAAACTTGTTAATTGATTGTTTTATCAATATATATATATATATATATGTATATATATATATATATGAATTGATAAATGTATATTGTTTATATACACATATTTATTTATATATATATATTCATTATTTATATATATAAGAATCTAAAATAAATACTTATTTGTACTTTTGTTTTTAGAAGTCTTATATATATCCAGTCAGGTATTATATAAATAGACATATATATATTTGAGAATATATATGAATAAATATATAGGTGAAAAAGGAATCAGACATTTCTAGCCCACAGAAAAAAAAGTTAAGACTGTTCTATTCATTTACAACATCACTTAATGCACAGCAATTCAATCCCAGCTTCTGTCGCTTGGATATCCCTCTTCTTCGGAGGTTTCTATAAGCAGCATTTCACCATCACGATAATCCTCTTCATCTTCTAAAATTAGAGCGTCTTCTTCAAAGTCCTCGTCGTCCCCTTGCAAAGTTGATCCATTATGTGTACGTAAACGAGCGGCGGTTTTATATGGTTGTTGATTTGCTATATGTCGTTTCCGTTTTAAACCCTTCCGGTGCATTTCTAATGCAAGTTCATCTTCAGCGGAACGTTCTTTGCGATATTCGTAGACTAGAGGATAGATGTGTTCGATGGCAGCTTGGACGTCAGCTACACTCGGCGCTAAAATATAAAAATTATATTTAGGTGAGGCAAATAGCTAAAGATAAAGATGAAAGAGCATGGCAGATTTATTTCTTTTATTTAAAACCCAGACCGACATTTTAGTCAGCTATGCGACCATCTTCACGACCAGAGATTTTATCAAAAGAAATGCCCAATTTTATTAATAGAAATTATTCAGCCTTACGTTCTACGCCTCTTATATGTGTGACTCAGGGCCTAGTCAAAGTAAAATACAAAAATTATAATGTAAAACTCAGAATAGATTAAGGGAGAGGAACCTGCGGCCTTCTAAGACCTTCTGTTTAAATTTTTAAATTAAATTTTCATTAAAAACCTCTCCAATAATGTAAAATAATTGCAATAAATTTTCATTTTAATAACAATTTGGAAAGTTATTTATTATCCTTATAATTAGATATTTTTAAATTTTGTGTTGTTAGAAAATGTAGATGAATGTATGAATATAAATGACCGAAAGGCTAGGGGTATTGACAATATTGATAACCTATGAGACCAAAGGATGTGAGTTCGGATCCTAGGCAATCCTGTGAAAATTTATTTAAATCTAATGGATGCCAATCCTATAATTGTATCCTAAATGATAAATAATTAAATTCTATGATGCCAAAAGGTCTAAAAAAAAAATAAATTAGTATGTTTAACTTCAAAAGCAGGGGCCTTTAATTTAAAAAAAGTTCCACACTCCTGGAATAGCTCGTTATCTTAAAATAATTTTCCAATTAAGTAAGTTGGTTTTTTTTCTTTTTTTTGATAAATTTAAATAAAATTTAGAAAGAATGAATGATGTGGGCATATTTTTTGGTTCGAGACGCTTGGAGTGGAAAGGCTCTACCATCATCATGTCTTCTCTATTACTTTAGTCTCTTGGAACAAGTAACAATGGTAAAATGATTACCCTAATAGATGATCCAATAATAATTTTTAATACAAAGTGTGAGAAATAATCAGCATAAAACTTCAACTTATATATATACATCATTTTAATATAAATATATATTTGAATAATTATTTTAATTGAAAGGGTTTGTATTTTTCGGTGCATATATTTTAGATACTAACTAAGAAGCGGACACTGAGAAATAAAAAAAAATTGCCGTTTTCTAGCTAACAGTGCCAATGAATAAAGGGAGAAAAAAGACGTGGTGGGAATACCCCCTTCCTTTTGCTTTTATTTCTCTTGCCTATATATGTAATAATAGGTTGAGCAAAAAGAAATCCATTATTTTTTCTCTAGATGGTTCTAGTGAATAGATCTCGTTATGTATTGATCGCAAAGGTTCATACTTATACTCGTATACTCGTAGGAAAAGTGACATTCCGTACTAACAAAATTCTTTAACAGTTTTGTTATTGACCAATTTAGTTGCGAGAATTAGCGCGTAAAAGATGGACGTCAACACGTCAACAAAGAGACAATTCGGTATATTTTACAATTTTACTTCGATAAGAGCCAAAATGCAAGCCAGGCGGCTGAAATTTTAAAGTGTGTTTATGATCACGATACTGTCACAACCGATCACGCGCAATTTTGATTTCGTCAATTCCGTTCCGGTAATTTTGATGTTAAGGATGCACCTCGTACAGGTAGGCCCGTCGTCTAAAATGTCGATAAAATCATGGAAATGATCGAAGTAGACCGGCATGTTAGCAGTCATAGTATCGCTCAGGAGCTGAAGATCGACCACAAAACAGTTTTAAACCATTTGCATAAAGTAGGATTCATGAAAAAGATCGATGTTTGGGTGCCACACGAATTGACGCAAAAAAAAACAGGATAGACCGAATTTACATTTGCGAAGCCTTGGCCAAACGAACCAAATCGAGCCATTTCTGAAACGGATGGTCCCTGGGTTACATACGACAATATTGTGCGAAAACGAGCGTGGTCAAAGCGCGGCGAAACGGCTCAAACGGTGGCTAAACCAGGATTAACGGCCAGGAAGGTTATGCTGTGTGTTTGGTGGGCCTGGAAAGGAATCATCCACTATGAGTTGCTTCCATATGGCCAAATTCGGACCTTTAATGTTAAAAATTGGACCGTTTGAAGCTAGCGATCGACCAAAAGCGGCCAGAATTGGTCTATAGGAGAGAAGTTGTGTTTCATCAGGACATACGTCTATAGTGACTCGCCAGAAACTCTGAGAGCTTGGTTGGGAAGTGTTGATGTATCCACCTCATACAGGACCTGGCACCAAGCGATTATCATCTTTTTTTTGTCATTGCAAAACTTCCTTGGTTGGATAAGAAATTGTCCTCAAGAGAAGATTGTGAAAATCGCTTAGTCAAGTTTTTTACCAATAAGGACCAGAGCTTCTATGAAAGAAGCATCATGAAATTACCTTTAAAATTGCGACTAATTGTAGAACAAAACGGTGCATATTTGACCCAAATCGAACAATCGTAATGTTAAATAAAGCCTTGAAATAAACTAAAAATAATGGATTTCTTTTTCCCCAACCTATTATATAGTGTAGGAAAAGTACTGTGATAACAAAAAAAATCAATCAATGTCGAGATTTCAACTGATATACCGTCTAGAAGTCCCCTGAGTTTAAAAAAAGGGGCCGCGCAAAATGATCTGTCTATGTGTGAACAAGATTTCTCAAAAACAAAAATCTGCTTGAGTCTGAAATTTTATATATAAACTAGATATAAACTAGGTACGTACCCATGTTGCGTGCGTCTCGAAGCTTTTCAATAAAATCGGCTAACGAGTACTGGTACTTTACTAATATACTTTTTTAGTTTTTTCGATTTTCTAAAAATTCCTAACAGTACATCACATTACTTTCTCTTGCCTAATCAAGTAAGAGAAAGTTGTGAGATGTACTCTTAGTCACACTATTTAGATATTTTTTATTCAATATTTTCCTGCACATCTAGTATTTTGATCTGCTTTCGATTGCTTTTTGAACATTTGGAGACAGAAAACATAAAATAATAAGGATACATAAAAATTTATTTTAAAATAGTTTAGTTTCCTGAATCTGAGCTAATGTCACAAATATTTTTATATGTTTATATTCAAAAATAGACAACAAAACATATGAAAACATTTGTTGTGACTAAGAGCACACAACACTCTTATCTGCTTAGAGAAATTAATAAGGTGCTGTGTCAGATTTTTTTGTATCGACACAATTTTTTCCTATAATATCTTAACATCTAAGAGATAAAGGTCATGTAAAGGAGGCCAATAATTTTACAACCTCAAATTTAGCATGAGGGTAATATTTATAAAAGTGTAAAAAATTTAATTAGCCAGGCAGACTAATATGTAATATATCTTAAATTGTATCTAATTTATTACAAGGAATCCAATTTAATCGTTTAGAGTGCTTTAGGAGGAGATAAATAAATTAATAGGTAATTTTTCTTAAGTTTTTTTGGCATCGAAGGCCATTTAGACTGAGTCCTTATTTATTTATATTATTTGGTAGTCAATATAATTTAAATAAATTTTTTTCGTTCAGGACGAGAAGCGAACTATTGATTAATAAATAATTAATTAATTAATAAAAAAAAACTTAACCTAGTAGAGTAAGAGGCTCTAAGAAATTTTGGACCGAAAACGATTAAATTTCAAAGATCATATAAAAAATAATGGATATTTTAATTTTAATCAAAATCGAAAAAACTAAAAAAGTAAATGAATAAAGTACTATTAATTTTTGGCCGATTTTATTCAAATCTTCCTGTTGCATGCATGTTGCGAAGGAATTGCTTAAATAACAAGTTTGAATTTCGAGAGCTTTTTCGGTCCTTGAGATATTCAGTTCAAGGAACAGTTTTTAGACTCAGAGAATCTCAAAACGTGTATTTTCGTTGAAATCTCGATTGTTTGCGATAGAAATTCTTTCCCTTTTTAAGAGAAAGTGAAAAATACGAAACTTGTAAGAAAATATGAGAAAGTAATAAATGATAAGTTGAGAAATGATACAATAAGATCTTATGTCATCGAACAACGCAAACGACTGAAATTTGGGATTCCTCCAAACATTACGGAGGAGGCGTTACAGGTGAATCGAATCTAGAGTATTCTTACAATAGTAGCAATTGAAACACAACTTGACATCCTCCATTGAGTTGCTCGTCCCTTTATCCTAGTCAAGCTGGAAAAATCAGCTATGGAATATAAAAGAAAAGAAAAATTATCTCATTTTTTTTTTATCTTACAAAAAAATATATTTATAAATTATTTAATAAATCCTGAATTCTTATTATTATTGATAAGTAGATGTTTCCTTATTATTCCTTAATCATGAACAAGAATTTTTTCCTTTTAAGATTACTTATTGAAAGAGATTTTCATTAATGTGAAATGGTGATCAAGTATTACGTCATGTTCCTGCTTAAGTATTTCTAACAGTAATTGGAAAAATTTATTTAATAATTTCTTGCATTTCTTGCCTGATAATTTAATAAATATAAAATTAATATAAATTTTATTTATAGTTAATGATAAATTGTGAAATTCTTTTTAAAGAGATAAGAAATAATAATAAAAACAAAACTTATAAACAAATGTAAAATAAATAAATCACAAACTTGGATGTTTAAAAATAGTTTGTAAACAGAGAGTGAATATCCGGTCGCGTGTGGGTGAAAGCATGAAGCATGAATAATGATCTGAATGAGCTCAATCATGATGATAGGATGAATTAACATCCAATATGCGTTGCTATGTATTTTTTAATTAAAGAAAGGAAATCTCTTTACCTGTGACCGTGACACTGCCTGTTGAGAAAATCTTTAACGTGGCTTTAGGACTTTTCAATTTATAAGTAACACCTGGATGCAATTCAGGTTCATAACTGAAACGTAAGGATTAAAAAATAATAATAAATTTAACTTTATAAGTGAATTTTTCTTTTGTTTAAGTCAACTTACTCAGCTGAATCTTTGTAGCGTTCAGAAAATGCGATGATTTTTATATTAAATGGCATCGAACAAGTGCCAAGCACGTTTACTACACGAAAATTATGAAATCGGACCTAAAAAAAAAAGACACAAATATTAATTTTTTACATATGGAAGAGTTTGTTTAAAAATTTTTCATTTGAGAAGCAGGAAATGGAAAGAAGTTTAAAGAAGGTCTGATTTAAAGTCTCCAAACTTCAGAAAAGCCCTGTCCCTTGGTGCAGAGCTAGAGTTCTGGTTTCACGTACCAAAGGTCAATAGTTCGCTTCCCGTCCTGAGCAACAAAATTTTATTTATTATATTGGCTACCAATTAATATAAAGGACGGAGTCTAATTGGCCGAAAAAGACCTAAAAAAAAAACTTCAGAAAAGGGAAGGGCAAATGGAAATGGAAAGAGAGGAATTAAAGTGGGATTTTTGTCCTGACTTTGAGGCTATGATTTTTATTTTTTCTTTTGAATTTAATAGATCCATTTTAAACCTGAAGTAAGAATATTTTATAGATTTTTTCTTCTTTAGAATAAAATATTTCTTTATTATTTAAATATTTTTTGAATCAGGAAGTATTAACTTAAAAAATTAAAAGATGAAAAAAGTTTAAATTCAAAAAATAGGAATAGGAGAAAGTAAATACTTAAATAATTTTGTTAAAAAATTCGATGACCCCTTTTAATGGGTTTTTATGCATCGATTTTCAAAAAAATCAATTTCTACTTTGATCCTAAGAATAATTTTTAAGATTATTAGTAAATGGGGCAAATTTTTTATGTTAAAACTTTTCTATTTCCCTTTAGTTGATTCTTTTTTTGTTTTTAATTAATTAGGAATGATCAAATATTATCAGTCTCAATTTATTTCCGTAAACGTTTGTCTTCAGCCCTGGACCAATTTTCATAACAATCCGTTGAGTGGGGGGCGGATTTAAAAAAAAATTTTGAAATACGTCATCATAAAGAGAAACTGAAATTGTATTGAATCGCCTTGACTTTTTTTTTTAAATCACTTAATGAAAAGACAACAGCTCCTAAAAATAACTATAAAAATCAACATAACATGACTTGAATACACGATAGGGTGATAGAGCGGCTCCATCTTATATTCCAGAGGATATGTTAGCGTTGATTAAAGTGTTATAAATTTGTTGCCTATTTTTAATTTAATCAAGGTCAGATTATAGAAAGGAACTTTTTTACATACAATGAAATGATTAATTGTTTTTCGTATGTAAATTTTTATTCATCTTAATGAGAAATTTTGCGGAGGTATTGCAGAATTCGGAAAAATCCTGTATTTGTAAATTTTCGGTATTCTTATATTTTTGCTATCATCAAGCCCTTTTTGGACAAATCTCTAAATTTACATTGTGTTCAAGAGAATTAGAAAACAAGAGCGAAATCTAGATTTGATATAGAAATCAAATTTCCATTAAAAACCTTTTAATTTTTAGAAATTAAATTAAATTTTAAAAGATAAAATCAATAACTGTAAGAATCTTATTAATAAATTAAGAACTAAATGAATTTTTATTGATCACAGCAAGGTGGTGGGTAATTTCTAATAAATGATAAAATTCTATCTCTTAATTTCCAAGTCTCACATATTTCTTTGTCTGCTGAATAAAATAAACTATTTAAGATATAGATATGTATATAAATAAAAAGAAGAAGAAGTAAAAACTAAACTTAAATTAAATAAAAAATCTAGTTGGTTGGACGTGGGAAAAAAAAGATTAAACAAAAATTGTAATAGGGGAGGCGAATCATGATATAAATATGAGTCGCTAAATCAATATCCTAAATTAAACTCAAAGTTTTTGGCAGCCAAGAGTAAAATGCAGTTTTTTCAACTTGACATTGAAGCTTCGTGAGATCACCACGCCCTTCCTCAGAAACAAGTAATTTATTTAAACTGGGTTTTTGAAGAAGAAATTTATAATTAAAATTTTTCATTCAAAATTATTTTTAATGAAAAATGATTGAAATTTAGATCTAAATTGAATGGCTTTTTGATTTTAATATTGGCCTGGAAAGGATTGGATTATTTTTGACAATGTTCAACTTTGACTCATTCTTTTGACCTCTGAGTCTATTTTATTTTAAAAAAACATTTGTAATTAATTTAGGTAAATATAAAAAGAAAGAATTAAGTCGTCTCCAACAGAAGAGATAAAGAACTATAATAAATAAATATAAATTTAAATCCAAGCACTTTTAAGAAAATATATTAGAAGTAGTAATTAAATAAAAGTGTTATTAGAATAAATATCATGAGCTGAGAGTATATATCCTCCTTAATCGGTTTATAGAGCGGGAGACCCTCCTTCCCTCAACTTCCGGAGGAGGTGTCTAATCAATTTATTCTTTCCTATACCAAGACGGAAACAGACAGACCTTTTGCTCAAAGGTCAACAAAACCCTTATACCCCTAATTATAATAATTAAATTAGCTTTAAAAAATATATTATAAGAAATAATTGCTTTAAAGCCCCAAAATATAAAAAAAATATCGAAAAAACGTATAATTTTTAAATTAAGGGAAAAAATCTCAGGCAGAAATATATGCCGATATTGAATCTGATATATATGGATGTAAAAAAATTATAGCTATATAATTATCAATAATCAATAATTAAGCAGAGCTAGGGGATAAAAAAGAAAGAATTATTTAACGAAAAAGGAGATGACTGGCTGTATAATTTAAGTGGGTGTTTTAGAATGGTGATAGCCAAATTTGAAAAAGGCGAGAAAAAGAAACGTTTGGTTCCTCTCCCAATCCTTTATTGTTAAAAAACCGTGTCGACGTTTCGGTCGCGTCTTCCGATTTCCATTAGTTCACGGTTAAATGGAAAAATGGCTTATCACTTCCTTATCTCTCTGAGACAAAGTTGTAAGCTTTTGGCTTCAGGTTCAAAAAAAAAAAAATTGGCTGTGTATGTCGGCTAGAACAATGTGAATTTGACGTTGGAGGAGAATGGCCTAGCAAGAGAAGTGCACCCCTCTCATAAAAAGACATTTATCTCCCTGTACGTAGAAGAAAACGAAAAGGGGGTCAAACAAAGTATCCAGATACTGAATATTTAAGAACGGAGACCCGCATTCGGCTCCCAGGCGTATACTACAGTATAGTCACTAGCAAACATTAAACTGTTGAATAAACTAGACTTGTCAAACTCGATTCGAGACAATGAATATTACTATCTAATTGAAATAAATAGGTCTCGAAAACTATTTTACTTGTTAGTTTATATCCTCACTTTTGAAAGAGTTTCTGCTGCTTCCGGTAGGGAATGGGTAAGGCTTTAGAGATGTTGGTCCTCTTGCTCCCTTTGCGTCAGACCACCCAAAACTCGATTTTTTTTTTTTAAATATTTCACTTTGAAATAACTTTTATCATGAGACCATATAAATACTGGGAATGTGAATTTTGTTGGTTGAATGTCCACTGCTCTATTGCAAAGGAAGCCCACCGATGCTCCCATTAGGAGATCCCGGGTTCTACTCCCGGCGAATAAACATTTTTTTAGTCTTCAGTATTTATAGGCTTTTTAGATTTTAAACAATTCACTTGTATATATCGCTCATTAAATACAGTATAATTTAAAAAATCAATTTTTAATTGCTTTTATACAGCTTTCTAGGAATTTAAAAATGTAAAAACTTCATATCTGTAATTTAATAACTTGATTGACTGGATTTGAGGGTGGAAGATAGAGAAGAAATTAAAAATTCTGGCCCTATTAAATAATAGGGCAAATCTATCTCTTTCTATTTAAACTTAGGGGCTCATATATTGCAAATACGCGGTGGTGATCACGAGGCTAAGGCTAATATTCCTTCCACTTCTTTTAGGCCAGCCTTCACCCATCTACATCAAGCGATAGCCTGTGTGATCGGCCGGCTTGTTTCTTCTCCCGGTTCCTTATATGTATAAGCCGACCCCAAAATAAGGGATTAAAGGCAAAGAAATAAGAATATCTATTTTTTTCTATTTATTACCTTGAATCCAAGTTTTTGAAGACATCTCGCAAATCGGCGAGCAGCTATTTTGGCTTCATCTTCGCTGGTTGCTCCTGTGCATGTAACCTTCCCACTGGACCACATCGAGGCTGTTGTGTATGGTTTGCGCAACTTCATTGTAATCATCTAGAAAATATTGCATTTCATTTTATTATTTAATGCAGATTATCAATTAAAAACAGAATTCCATGGATGAATTAATTTAATCCTCTATAAATAGATATCCTTTTTATAAAAAATAGACTAGCTAATATTAACAAATATTTTCAAATCCTTAAAGTTAAATTAAATTTTTGTAAAATTCGGTTTTGTTAAAAATGAATTCTATTCCTCAAAATCTATTAAAAAATTTTAAAATTTGTTATCTAGCTCATCTCTCTATCTTATTTAAGTTTATTGCCATTGGTCTTCACGTATTAAAACTAATTTTTGTCGACCGAGAATTTCCTTTGTTCGAATTAAATAAAGTTAAAAATGCAAAGAAGTCAGATTTTTAAATTAAATTTTATTCTTTTATAAGTGAGATATCGCTGGGCAGATCAATTTGTGTAGGGGTTCGGAGAAAAAGAAAACCAGCAGTTTTTCTCAGGTCACTATACACCACTTTATTCAGCAAATATTTCGGCCAACATTACGTCGGCCATCTTCAGTGCCACAATGTGATAATTTCGATTCGATACCAAGTTACTTGCTTGCTATCGATTCGTTTCATTGTGTGGATGTCCCTCACCTTTCCAAGAATATTTTATATAACTAACGGACGCAGGTCCATTAAAATTATCACATTGTGGCACTGAGGATGGCCGTCGTAATGTTGGCTGAAATATTTGCTGAATAAAGTGGTGTATAGTGACCTGAGAAAAACGGCTGGTTTCCTTTTTCTCCATATCCCTACTTAAATTTTATTCCTTTAGGATGTTCATAAATAAAACTCCTCATATGATCGATATTGTGTTCCATTAATCAAACCCATGTTTTTTCAGAAAATATGTGCTTAAATTAAAAATATTTTGAAGATGGTGAAAAATTTCGAGAAGAGAAAACTGAGGTGAAAATAAGAATCCTTGATGAAGATGGAGAAATTCATTATTTCTTCTCAAAATCCCTTCAAAGAATTTGCACTTCTAAAAATGGTTGGGCAACCTTGAAGGTAAAATTTTCTAAGCATGCAAATTAATATGTTTCGTTAAAATCGTTTGCAGAGAGTGTCAGACGACATGTTCAAATCCTATGAATGATGAAGAATTGAAGTACTTGCATGTTCACTCACTTTATGTTTGGTCAAGGATGATGAAATTATCATCGATCACTTCTTGCAAACGTCGCATTATTCCATAGATTTTCAAATCTTTTGTTGTCCAGAAATAATCATGAACTTTATAAAAGGCTCTTTTTATAGTAAATAATGGTTAATGTTTTTGTTGTTCAGTTGTAAATGGTTCGAAGACAATATTGATTTAAATCAAAATATTGATATATTCCAAAAGTGGACTTAAATGTCTATATAAGGGGAGGGGAATCTTTTTTAAATAAAGGCCATATTCATTTACGGAAATAGTGGTAAGGCTGTACCGATTCTTTCAATGTTACGAAGTAAAACATACAGTAGAAACTGGATTATCTGGAGCTCAATCATCTGGAAACGAGGAATCTAGCTAGCTCTTTTATTTTTTTCTAATTTTTAAAATTTGTATTTGATTATCCCGACAATTAGTTAGGACAATAGTGTTTCTAATGAAACAATTTACAATATTCTCATCAT
>JAAAKE020082858.1:0-23299 GCA_010014785.2 Anisolabis maritima | reverse complement strand
ATATAAATGTCCAGAGACCAGTGTAATCCAATTCGAGTTTATCGAAAAAGTGATGTAATAAATACCTAAGTATTTTAATGAATTAAAAAAAAATATATATACTTCCTGATAAAGTCCATTCCCGATTCTCAAGGAAAAAATTTTTTTCAGATTTATTCCAAACAATAGATATATAAAATTATAGTGGCTAGCATGCTTCACACCTGATACACCAACCTAATCTCATAAACTCGATTAAAGTTCAAAAAAAAAAAAAGCATTTGTTAGCCCTCAAAGGAAGTTGAACATGAGATTATTATTATTATATTATATTTTAGAGGTTTAATACTTCGAAAAAAAATGAACTTTGAATGAAGTTTTAGAAGTAATTAATTAATTATTCCAGTAGAAAGGATAAGCAAGCTTATATTTTAAGTTTGTTTGCAATTATAATACTCAACTTAAAAGCTTAATATATATATATATATAATATTTAGTATTATTTAAACTCATTATCGATACATTTTGTTTTCTTTATTAATCTAGTATTAATTCAAATTTAAATTACGGATTAATGAAAATACTATAAATTATATTTATTCAATTAGTGTTAATTCGATTTTTATTATTTTTCTTTCAAAGTGAAAGACTCGATACAGAACTAACTAAATTAATGTCAATTGCCACTAATGAGTAAGTTATTTCAGTAAATTTAATTACTTTTAAGTAGAGTGTTATTCGTCCACATTCATTCAACTCTTTCTTAAGGTTTCAACAACAGAGGGAGGCGAAGTTGGGCGGCCGCCCGGGGGCAAGACAAAGGGACATCGGCAGGGGAGGCTCAAAACACTCAAATCAGATAAAAACCTAACGGCAGAGAGATTTTGTATAAGTGAAATAAAATTAAAAGAAAAAAAAAAAAAAAAAAAAAAACGCTTTTATTTAAAAAAAAAAAAAAAACGCTTTTATTTAAAAATAGAAAAATAAATATTTTTTTAGAATTTTTATGTTTAATTAAAATAAAAAAGTGGGACGTTTATTAGTTTTATTTAATTTTCTATAAAGTATATTTTAATTTCAATCAACGCCTCACGCTTTTATTTTAATATATCCAATTACAAAAAAATTTATTTTTTATTTTATTTTATTCCCAATCGAAAAGCTATTTTTCGCGTTGGTCACTCGATGCGGTGAAATCTAAACTTTAAATGATGTTTTTTTTTTTTTTATTATTTTTTTAATTCAATAATAATTTAATTACTACATTGTATTGTCATCGAAACTGAGTCTATATACAAAATTTCATATCATTAACGTTTGGGTCGGTGGAGTTGGGTCGAAAGGTAAAAAAGTTTGGAAACTCTATTTTAAACAATCGTAAAAAGCAAGTTTAATTTTAATTTGCAATATATATATCTTTTATTTATAACTTAAGAGTTTATTTCTCAGGGATGTTTCAGTTGAAGCGATAACTTCTTCCCAATAGAAAAAGAAAGTAACAATTGTTCATTCAATTATTTTTGTTGCTATAGAAACACCCCCTGCCTCCCCCCTCACCACTTAAATATTGTAGGTATATAAATTATATAACCACCTCTCCAGCTCTTACTAATTATGCCTATGAGTGGATAATAAGGCTTCCCGCCCTAGGAAAAATCTTAAGGGAATATTTTGTTTATACAATTTCTTTTTATCTTATTTAATTGATAGAGATTTCAATTACTTTTTTTTAAACAAATTTAAGAAATTCATTAATAAAAAACTGAAGATTTTTCTTACGGGTGTTATTTTAGTTTTTTTATATTTTATAAAAATCTAAATAAATTCAATTTATAAATAACAGGATTAGCCAGGAATATTTACATGTATTAAATAATTATTGCGACCACTTGGAAGTCGGAACGGGAATGAGTTTTTGTCGTTCACTCATCTCATTTAAAACGACATAAGCCGAGAAGCAAAGGAAGTATTTGTGTTTGTTAGAAAACTTTAGGCTGGGAGCATCTTTTGATCTTCAGATAGAGACAAGATTTTTTTTTGACTTCGCAGGACGGCAAACCTTGTATTTTTTGGCTAATTATAGAATAAGCAGTTTTTTTATTTATTAGTATCGAAGAAAAAAATCTGAGATTAACTTAAGGACTTTTAAAGGAAGCTTTAGTCAAAATTCTTTTTTTTTTTTTTTTTTTTATTTAATAAAAAATTTTTGAATTTAAATTTTAAAGAAATTTTTTTCAATTATTATCACGTTGTTATTAAAAAATTTATGCTTTTGTTGTTTTATTTTTAACTAGAAAACAAACCCATTGTGTTTGTTTACAAAATGAATCGGAGTTTCTATTGTTTCATCATTAATTATTATTTATTTATTTATTTATTTATTTTTTATTTTATTTTTTTTTTTTCGTTATTTTTATCAATATTAATGTTGCTAATTGGTCGAAGTGGAAAATTATTGAAAGGTCCTAATTACAAATTTTGTTGAGGAAATTGATTGACACGTATTTTTCCCTATTTGTTTTTTTCAATGGATGGTTAGTCATACTTTTTTTGTCTCCCAAGCTGAGATCAATAATTTTTTATGCTTTTTTTATGCATATATGATACACATGATAAATCATGGTAATTCAAACACGGGGTATCGATTGCAATTAAAACTGAAATATCAATGGATATTAATAATATACATAAACCTAAGAATATCCTTAAAAATTGTTAGTGAAATGTTAGAAAAATCTTTTATGAAGTTCATTTATTAAAATAATAACTTCATAAATATAGGGATATATTAGAAATTAAAGATGCACCCTAGAAAAAAAGAAACGGCCTCTCTTTATAATAATAAAGAACGCCTAATAAATAAATTAAATAACTACACATGAAAAAACTTGTTAACTCTACAAGAAAAAAATGAGCTAAGTAACAAGCTAACTGCACATGGAGTGGCCTCACATCGATTTTCTCGTATACACATACTATATAGGTGAGTTATCACGATTCAGGTAGTCGAGTGCCAAGCTGCCCGTAAGTGACAAGCGAAAGATAAAATAATATTTCGTATCAAATATTTTTTTTTTTTTTAATTTTTAGCTACCAGTAAGCAATTTTTCAGGACTAAAATTTGCCGGTTTAGATTGGGAATGACTCCTCTAGAGTAACTACAACCTGTCAGTCCCTGACACAAATGACTGAAGAGAGTGAAATGGAAAGATATTGCCACAGACACACACACACACACACACGCACAAGTAAATCGGATAATTACTTAGATCAGAGGTTCCCAGGGGGATGGGGAAATCGAAATGCTTAATAAAATAAAATAATTGTCATTATAAATTTTTCATACTTTTTTTTAAATTAAATAATTTTTTATTTTTAATTATTTATTTATTTATTTATATTTTGAATTGTATTTTTCTTGATTACCTGATTAACCTACCTACTTTATTTATTTAATTATTTTTGTTTACAGTTAGAATTAGTCTAAAAATGCTATATCATCCCCACTATTTATTTATTTATTTTTTTACTGCAACCTTCTTTTTGCACTGCAATGGGAGGATTTTATATTCTGCAGTTTATTGAAAAAGGGGAATAAAACGGAAAAGGTTGGAAACCACTCAATTAGGTGAATTCAAGGAACGTCAAAACACATTTCGACATCAATAATTCAATTTTTTTTTTCCTTTCAGTTTCGGGTTCTTACTAGTGTCACGAAATGTTTCTCTCACTATGACAGTTTATGTTGTTGTTGACAAAACTGTTTATATATTATATATTTATCATTTTATTGTGAATTAAAGTTTTTGTACTCGTTGGTCCGGAAGTCTTTTCTTATTTATTATAAAACGCTTCTAGAAAGACCTAATTGTTACTGTTGGTAATTATTTTTCACAAAATATTACAATCACTAACATAAGTAAATAATAATATTTGATTGAGTAAATTTGGAGATGATTTATTAAAAAAAATTCAGAGATTTAAAATATATGACGTAACATTGAACTTGACCTTTTTTTTTTTTTTTTTTTTTTTTTTTATTTAATCGAGATCATTGACACTAAGAAAAACATTCGAGTTAAAACTCATAGTAAGTTTATTGTTTTATGATATTATAAATTTCATATGAATGGATTTATGGCAGAAGCTATTAAAAACAATTTAGAAATTTATTTAATTGTGTTGTCTGAAATATGCTGTTCGATTGCGGCATATGCTAATCCCATCCACTCTCTAGTCTTATAAAAAAAAATTATACCTTTTTAAAAGATTTTAGATTAGTAGATAAGTAGAAAAAAAAATTTTATTTTCGTTTCGAGCGCTGATCGCGCTTTGTATCGTATGTCAAAAAAACCTGGCAATAGATAAAAAAAAGAAACTCTGGAAGATCATCTATTTGAGCTGCTGAATGAATGAAAATTTGTTAAATTATTTGAGAGATTATAAATCTAAGTTCTGCATTTGTTTTATTTATATATATATATTTTTATATTTATCTATTTATTTATATATTTAATCTTTTAATTTATTTATATATTTGTTTGTGATTATTTATATCTATTTATTTATTGTTTGTTAACCAGATATCAAAACTGTGATATATATATATTTACAATATTCTAGTTGACAAATTTTAGTCACTACATGTATTAGAATAGTTTAGTCTTGTTCTCATGTGATAAAATATCTTGGACTTTTTTTTTTTTTTTGTTAATTAGAATATAAAGAGGCGCGAAATGACCATTGACATGAAATCCTTCTAAATACAAAACAAAATAAAAAAAAAAGTGCATTGGCGTATCAAAATGAGGGGTTGGGATCAAAATACCCTCCCTCACAAAAAAAAATTCCCCCTCTTTTGCAACAATCTATATATTTAAACTTAAGCTTTTACTAGAACTGAAATAAATCCTTAGCAAATAAACTTATAATGACGATTAAAACATTCAGAATTTTAGGTATTATTGAATAAGACCAAATTTACTTGATTCCTATAATATTTAATTAAAGATTTAAAAAAAAAAAAATCCATTTATATTTTAACCCAAATTTAAGAAACCAAAAAAAAAAAAATGTAAACTGAATGCTCTGACGAATGAACATGTATGTTCGTTTTTGGGTATGCAAAAGCGTCACGCTCCGGCATTGTACATTTCGGGACGCCTCGCACCCTCACGCCTAGAGAAAATGACATCAATTTGAACTAGAGAGCTCAAAGTAATGCGCCCCTCCACGTCGCAGGGGTATTAGTTACGTCACTACTGAGAAGTTTCATCACATAAAATGTTTCACCCCCAATTAAGAATCAAGATTCGCTAGTATCTTGATGTACGGGGATCAAGTTAAATCAATAAATAAGTTTCTAAAATCAAAATACTTAACAAAAATAAATACAATAAAAAAAAAAAAATACTGACCAATGTAGCGAAAAAAGGATTACTCTGAAGAAACACCTTACCTGTAACAAAAAAAATATTTATTATTAATAATAATATTAAATATACAATTTTTACAAATTCAATTTTTTAAATCAATACAAAGTTTCTATTAATTATATAATAATAATATTTCACATATATTTTTCCTTTTTTTATTAGTTAACCTAACCTCACTTTTAGAAATTAATATCAAAATCTGCTCGCAGCCTATGATTGCGACGTCATCATGACGCGCCACTCAAGAGCCTCACAAGTCTGTCAATTTTGGATCATAATATCGATAGATATTATTTGGAAGGAGAATGGGATGGAGGTAGCATAAAAACTATCAGTCATCCAAAAATATAACTTCTGGGCAATTTATTAAATTAATAAATTTTATTAAGCATTTTTCTGTATATGAAGCTATTTAAACTACGTCAATATTTATTTAAGTTTATTTAAATAAAATTTATAACTCAAGAGGGGAAGTGAACTGATGACCTTGAGATTTTGTGGGAAGATATTATTTCTGTCTAAAAGAAAGGGGCAAAATTAACAAATAGAAATTTAAGAATGATAGGGCTGTACTTTAAAAAATATTTGTGACTAATAGCACATCCTACAACTATTCTCTTACCTAATGTTCTGTCACATCAGATTTATTAAAGTACGGGCAATAGTAACAGTTCAGCATGATTCTGAGCAACAATGTGAACATATATGCATATTTATATTAGGAACAGATTTTTCTTAGAATTTACATATTTATATTATTCGTCGGAAATTTTTTGATCATTTCTACTTGGTAGAAAATTGCTTGAAATATTATTGTCTGCGATTTATATAGATATACTTAAAATGAAAATTAATAGATTTTTTTATTAATGCATGATATATAAAATCTTTTCAAATCCAAAATAATAAACGAATTACTTTATTCAACGCATAATTCAAATTTACAGTATATCGTTGTTTTGAGAAAAAACTTCCAATCTGTTATCAATTTCACTTTATTATTATGAAAAATTCTGATTAGTAATTTCAATAAAACTGTTGGAGAATCGGATAAATTTATCATTATGTGGAAATTGGAAAGCAATTTGTTGCATTGATTTAAAAAAAAAAAAAGTTAGTTGCCTTTGCTTTAAATTGAAAAAGAACATATTTTTTTTACGACGAATGAGAAAATTAAACTCTAATTAGTTGTAGAAAAATAATACTTTAATCACTCCCTCGTTATACTTTTAACTATAATTATATATAATATTGAATAAGCGGATAAAATTAGAGTATGAATTTCATTATTAATGATTTATTTTTTGCCATTTTAAGCATAATTTTTATTAAAACCAGAAATTCTGGTTCGGGATATGAAATTAGTGATATGGTCCGGAGAGGAAGGAAATGGGCCTGTTCGATTTGAGGGTGGGAGACTTGAATAAAGAAAGCAGAAGAAATGTAATCTATTTTTATATAACTTTAGTCATGGGCATATGGAGTTAAGAGGCGGGAGGGGGGTTTGCATTCCGCAAACCAATCAGAGCGCGCCCTTGGCTAAGTCGTTGTTATGGTTACTCCCTTCCCCCACTCACGATGTCCGATAATGATGCATAATACTGGCAACACTACGGCCTCTGTTTTTCTCAGTACTGAAGTTATATTAAATAGAGTGAATATAAATTATGAATCAATTAAATAAACATCTTTAATAGGCGAAAAATTATTATTAATAAATAAAATAAAATAAATAAATAAATAAAACCCTGGTTTTTCTCGTTCATTTACTAAATTTCAGAGTGTCTCACAGTCTAGACTAAAAACAAGATGCATATACCATCCCCTTCAAATAAAATTGGACTATCTATTTTTTAATTTCGTCTTAATGGATAATTAGAAGACCTACATGAAATTCGAAAATAATAATTAATAATAGGTAAAACATTATGAAATTTTATAATTTTTAATTTCATAATTGTCTTCTAGTTATCCATTAACCAAAGATACAGGTTGACCAATTACTTGTGAGGAGGATTGTACATTTAAGTATAATTTATATTAGCAATGTAACAAACAAATTTTTATAAATGTACTTACAATTTTACTATCGGAAAACATCACTAAATATAATCTTGTGTGGTTTAGCAGTTTTTTTAAACATACAAATCTCACTGGTGAGTAAAACTGAATTGTACTCCGAATGATGCCAGGGGAAGGCCTTAAGACGAGTTTATAAAAATAAATAAAAGAGATAATCTCCATTATTTTAAATGAATTTTAAAATAAAATAAAATCAATCAAATCGGAGAAAATATTTCCTCCCGATTTTTTTTTTCTTTCTTTATTAAATAAAGTTTTTTATTGGATATATGATATGGAGGAAGAATTTCAAGCAAATTACGAATCAATATTCTACAATTTCCAGTAAATCGATATTTATGATCCACGAAACAGCTCTTAACGTTGCTTATGAAATTTTGTAATTCATATTTTATAAATACAATAGTAAAAAAAAATAAAAAAAAAAAATACTGACGAAATCGGTCGCCAATCTTTTGAAATTCACGGACCAGTAATTCAAAATTTGAAATCTCGCCGAGTACTAAAGACAACCCTCCCCCACCCCTTACATATAGGTTATATAATAAAAAAGTTTTATACTTTCATTTATTATTATTATTAATATGAAGTAATTTTTACATTTGCGCATTTACCATATAAAAATAAAAAATGTGCTTTACGCCCTATACATTCAAATTTTATATCTATAACGAAACATCAAATTGAAAGAACGAAGCTACCGACCACCGGTTTGCGATCGCCGAGGCACATATGGTTAAAATTTTTAATTCGACTTTATTTTTTTATAATCGAAATTTTTTCGGATTGTTTTATTTTCTGTATAAATTTATTAACAAAATATTTATTATTAAATTTTATATTCCCTGTTACGTTTAATTACTAATTAGAAAATCATGTGTTGCTACATAAATAACTACAAGATGTTTTGTATTTCGGCTCGCAGATAATCGACTAATCGCCAATCGGTTGATCTCCTTTTAATTAAATTTACTTAATTAATAAAACGATTACTCATTTAGAAAGAGAAACCGAAATTTGAGAAAATATAAATGTATGAGTCTATTTTCAATAATGGATATTTATGAGAGAGTTATTTAAACTAGTTTGTTTATTATTAAAAAATAATAAGAATTTTTAAGGGGATAGGAATTACAAAATTTAATAATAATTATTATCATTTTTCGAAATTAACATATATAATTTGGGCAAAAAGTGATAATTGTAAAATTTAGATAAACATGAGTAGGCATATATAAAGTAATTTAGAGAGTTATAATTTGCAGTCGACTGATTATACATATTCAATTTTCATTTCATTATTTTTTCCTACAAAACTCCCCACGTAGGCGCGGCCCAGTGGTTAAGAATAATTAAAATTAATTTAGTATATATATGAGTATTGAATTGGATTATTTTCTTTCAAATAAATTAAAATAAGGTCAAGTTCAGATTCATTTTTAATCCTTAAAAGCGAATTATTATGAATATGGGAGAGGGATACAATTTTTTTTCTCAAAAAAGTTGAAAATATATAAACTTGTTTAAACCAGTCCGCTTAATGCGCAGTATGAAAATAGTTTTTACACCACGCATGCGCATGAATGATTTAGAAAAACGTACTGCTCATGCATATTTCACATTGCGCATGCGTGGTGTAAAAAATTGAACTTTTTTCATACTATGTATGCGTCTGGCAATACCCGGACTGGTTCGTATATTTTGAAAATAAATCTATATATTGTTACACTTTAATCCTCATAAAGATTATAAAATGAAAATCCTTAGATTCTGAAAAGAAACAAAGAACTCTCCCACCAAAAAAATGACGAAGGATCTTACAACCCCACTCCAAGATCCAGAGAGGGGGGTTGCACCACTTTTGATTATATTGGCGTGACACACGCCCCCCACCCCAATCGGAATTTCTAATATTTAAAAATATTTAATATATAAGTAAATAAAATGACTAATAGTCAGAGATCGTATTTTATATTTATTTGAATTAAATAACAAATTGGCCATTATTTTATTTCTAGCTTGTTAATAAGAGTTTTATCCTTGTCTACAAATAAAAAAAAAAAAAAAAAAAAAGAAGAAAAGAAATTAAATTGAGACAAGAGGTGAAACATTACTTGAAATTAGATTGTGATAAATTTAATTTGAGCCCTCGAGGTTCATATAATATGTATTATTTAAGGGGAGCAAATGTCAGAGATTCGCCAAAGAAAAAAATAATCATCTGAAAATAAATATTTCTCAGCCTTGAGGTTATTATTTACTTACTTTGTGATGATAAATGAACAAAATAAACAAGTAAATAATAATAGAAAAAAAAATATCTTATCTACAAAATAAATAAATAAAAAAAAAAAAAAAATGTCTCAAACACCTGTATGTCTTCGAATATCAAACGAGAGATAGATTGCAAAAAAGAACATCATTCAGAAGTATTGTTCAGCAACTGTCAAGAAATTAGTCAAATTTGGAGAAGAGTTGAAAAATACAAAAGAGAAACTTTTCAGATGGTGAGGATATATATATCTTAAATATATATATATATATATATATATATATAATCAAACATAATGAAGATTCTATTTGTTATTATAATATAAATGACCAAAAGGCTTCGTTTATAGTTTAAAAAGTGCCATAGTTATACTTTATTTAATTAAACTTCAGTACTGGAAGCTTGGCGGAGAGCAGAACGATCGACTGCAGTGTTACATATTGTGCGTCATCCTCGGGTAATGTTCGTCTCAGGACTGTGAGTGGTCGGCTGACTCTCTTCTCTCAGCCACATGTTCAATACTGATGTTTCATTAAATAGAATATAGTCGATGACACTTCCCACGATTTGAGCTTTTTTGTCGTAAATATAATCTATAATTAATTCGCAAATATATATATATATACGAATTAATTATAGACTTCCTGGAGCTTTATTTATATATATATATATATCCTAGAAGGAAGATTTTTAAAAATTTGGATCCTGTGTTTAAAATATTAAAGTACTGGAAGTACTCAAATTCAAAACAGTTAGTATGAATTCATTTAGCACTTTTTTAAAGAAGGAATTTCAGTATTAGAACAACAAGCAAATTATTGGACATACTTGAAAATATTCAACAACATTTTCTAGTTTTTTTTTTTTTTTTTATTCTTTTTCGGCATATGAGGCTATTTAGACTCCGTCCATATTATTGATATTAATTGGTAGCCGATATAATATAAGTAAATATTTGTCGCTGAGGAATCTGCGAGATCTCTACCTCTGCATAAAGGGTCAGGGTATCCGTCCAGTTTAAACTGTACTGTACGTGAGACGATGGAAGAAGAATATTTATTTTATTTTTATAAATTATTTCAAATTTCTAAAAGAAATTTTATTTTTAAATAACGAATTGTTTTTCGTAATTGTACTATGTTTGTTAAAAAAGTTCAACAAACATCAAATGGTTAAAAGGGAATAAAATTTTAACATATATGTCTATACAATTCTACATGTTTTCCAATATTTTTAAATCAATAAATGTTTTTAAATATATTTTTTCTAACGATTTCAAATTTGTTTTTAGTGACGTACCAATACGCCCCCTCCCCCTCCTCAAAATGGTTCCGTATTAGATTATCTCTTCCCGTAGAAATTTTCTGGATGCGTGCATGAATATACCCAAATCACTCAAGTGATCAATCAAAGAGGGGACGGTGAAGGATCGCAAAAGTCAAGATCAAATTATTTATCAATTTTTATATATTCATTAGATCCCTAATATTTAGAGGAGATATCAGAACAAAAGCCCTTTTATTTAATTAATGTTGAGTGTTAGTAAACAAAGAGCTAGAAATGCATTTTTTAAATTCCATTAAGGAATAAATAAAAGATGTTTAGGCCATTTCACGAGCATCTTCAAATTACACAATAAAAAATGCAACGGAGCATACTCGAAATACGCTTTCTTGACGGGAAAAGCAATAAATAGATTTAGTAGAAAACTCGTACGAATCTGTGGCCCAAATGAAAAGTATCAATGAACAGTTAAGATATTCCTCCTTAAGGATGATTATGCAGTGGCTAAGTTTAGGTTAGTTTGATTTAGTATAAAGAATATTTAAGGGTTTTGTGAGCGAGCTAATATCTTGTTGAATAAATTTTTGTCTGCTAAAAAAAGGTAATTTTTAATTAAATTACGTCAGTGGTAATGAAATTCCAAGAAAGGGAAAATATATCGTCTTAATTTAGGTGTACCTATACTCGATTTAATGAAACTTTAGTATTGAAGGAGTGGGGACGGAGTGATGACAGCTCGTCGACCACTCAGAGGGCGGAAAATACGTTGCTATGGTAACCACCTGTGTTGCCATATTTTCCAGGCTGTGAACACTAAGCGTCAGTGACGCTGTAGTTGTCCGCCCTTCCTTTTCACCGAGAGCCCAGTATTGAAGTTATATTAAATAAACTATAATAGTGACACGTGATAATTCATGATTTTACTAAGATGGGTTCAATTTTAGTCACCAAAAAGTTGGGTTATTTTTTGTTTTATTTTAATTATAATATTAGTATATGACCTGCTAGACAATTTAGGAAGAATCTTCCCCTCCAGTGCAATTCTTTTTTTTTTTCTAAACAGTTTAATTTACTAACAATTTAAAGGAAATTATATTTATTTATATTTAAAGTGTTTTTAAATGTAAGAAATATAGTAACATAATTAGATAGTAATCTGTTTTTTTTTTTTTTAATTGATTCACACTTTGATGATCAGTGGTAACTTACAACCAAGAAGAGTAAGTGTAAGAATAGCTAAAATCAAAAAGAAGAATGAAGAAGATGCTGAGTGCGATTAGATTTGAATGATTGGAGATTATAAATTTTGGGAAAAATAATGGCAGGTGGATCAAAGGAAGACTAGTTCTGCTAGTCACAGGTTTAAGGACATAAGGATGTTGCGACGAGAGAATGAAGGACTTTAATTCGGCAGAGCATTGACTATACCTGTAAAAAGTGTCAGGGTAGAGTCCCTCCCTTCTTTTAGCTTCGTACAAAAGGCTTTTTTTTTAAGTTTTGGTGCTATAAGTTTTTCAAACAAAATATAGATAGCATAAGAAGGAATAAAATGTATTGATTTTTTCTCATTTCTATAAGAAAAATAAAATGTAATGGCTTTCTGATTAATTACCATTCAGCTCAGCCATTGGAATAATATAATTTAAATCAATAAATAGACCATTGTATAGAGAAAGAGAGAATGTGATTTGGTAAACATATAAAAACAATAATCGGTTTGAAGATAATAAATAATGAGCTTGTTCGGAGTGAATTTTCGAGCTCAAAAATGTTGTATAGCATGCACTTTGGAGAATGGCCTAAGGGCTTGACTTGCAGGCCACTGATAGCAAATAGCTAAGAGTTATGGCTCAATAAAAGAGAGCTAAGGTGGTGGGGTTGGCCCAGTGCCTAATGTCCACGCGTTTGACAGATTAGAGGGATGCTTTTTTTTTTTTTTTTCTTTTATTGTGATTCGAAACCAGTCGAGAGGGTTCAAGCCCTTAAGCCATCAGCCGACTTACGGTGGCTAAGGTCTCGAGTGTGTGCAAAACCGATAAACTAGTCTCAGAAGCCTGAAGACGATCCTCTTCAGTCTGGGATGGTCGATGTTGCCAGGACAGATTACAATCCGCCGCCAATCCATGGACAAGCAAGCTATCATCACCCCAATACCGATAAAAACGACAGCGATAATAGAAAGAAATTATTTCATCCATTTTTATATATATAAAGTGTCATTAATCATCATAATATAGATAACCCACACTCTTGTTCTCTTTTCTAAATGTTCAACAAATTGGTTGTCAAGAGAGTTGACAATATTTGATTAAGTTATAGAGGCCTTTATTAAAGAATTATGTGAGAGCGAATTTCTTTTAAAAATAAGGTAAAAGCTTTGCTATTTGTCATTTGAAATATGAAGAAAAGATATTCATTGATCAAACATCAAAATATTGTTGTAGATTAATTAATTAAAATTATTCCGACTAAAGGGTCGCTACACTGAATTATACCGGAAAAAACTATCGGATATGTAGTTATAAGAATTATAAAACTACTTTAAGATTTTCATATTAGAGATGTCACTTTAAAAAAAAAGAGCTGTTTATATGATAATTTTCTAGTATTAATTAGGTTTTAATTTAGAAATAGATTTATTCCCAGTACAAAAAGGCAGATGTCAGTATATATGATGATTAGGACGAATCATTTGTAAAATAGCTGATTCTGGAGAATTTATTTATATAACTATGTTCTTACCATAAAAGATCAGACCTACAGACAATTACCATTGAAACTTTAGAATAGGCTTTTTAAGAAAAATAAATAAATAATATGTTTATGTATTGCAAATAAACCTTCCACTAAATTAATATTCACAATCTTTTTATTCTTAATATTATATGGTTTTTTCACACTTTTTCCAACTAGGATGCCCATGCGTAAAATACAAATTCAAGGACAAAACTTAAACAAATTGCGCATGCGCTGAAGATATATAAATTAATTTTAGGCCATGATGTGTATGCGCAACATACCAATCCAAACAAAGTGCGCATGTCCAGAAGGTTTGCAGCCAAGTGGGAAAGGATCTATTATTTATAAATAATTTTAAAAGCAGTATATTTTAAATAGTTATTACTTCTCTGGAACTGGGGTAATATTACCATTCACTTTATGTTCAAACTAACAAACCGAAAAAATAGGTAGTAAAAATGAACAAAAAAATAATATAAAAGAAATGAAAAAGTTACCAATTACTGCTCTTAACTGTTGAATATTATAATTATATAATAAAATAACATCTACTATTTTCAGAGTAAAGAGAGAGAAAAACAAATATTTTATAAATAAATATAATCATATCCAATCAATAATAAAAAAAATACCCAGTGATATTTGAATAATGTATTATTTGTGTGTTCTCTTTTATTAAAAAAAAAATTTCAAAAGGAGGAAGATTTGCTCCCCTAAAAGGGAGGACATTTGATAAAATTATTAAAATTACAATTCGACGAGCGCCCCCTACTGAACCCGCTCTTATATAAACTCTCCTCTTTCAGTGATCTGAAACTCCCTTTATTTCTTGGACATAAATGATGTCTTTCTTTAAGAGAATATATTTAAAGGTCAGAGTTAGGAAGTCGCCTGGAAGATATACAAATAAACGACAGACATATTTTAACGGTTTCCTATCTTTTAGGCTTTTTATCGTGAAAATGATTTTTAAACTTGAATTTTAGGAATTGATTTTATGAGTTTATTATTTATAATTATTATTAAATATAAGAGAGTAAATTTTCTTTTCATACAATTAAATTATTGGTTTCTTTATGTTTTTATATACAATAGGTCGTATAATAAACTCCCTCCGAAAGCAAGCATTTGTATAATTCTTAATGTAACAGATATATGATTGCTTTGGATGGATGGCAGCCAGGTTGGAATAAAAATGAGAAAAAAAAGTTTTTTCATAACTTGTCTTTATTATTAATTCGTGTAACGTTTCGTTCGTGTCTTCCGAAATTTCTCAGTCAAATAGATAGGGGGCGATTTTCAGAGAGAAAAAGAGGCGATGAATATTTCTTCAATTTGACCGTTTACTGAGTAAGGTCAGAGACAAGACCGAAACAAATAATATAATAATTAATAGAGATAAGTTATGACTGTATTCGATGTAGAAGACGGAGGAAAGTTAAAACAATTATATTTCTGGTTGAAATTTCGTGCGCAAGTCACGCCCTTTTTCAAACCAAAAATTGTTACAAAAAAATATAAATCGGTGTCACTGTGTTATATATAAAATTCTAACAATATTTGGAATATTTTACACAATAGGTATTTTTTAAACAATTTTGGTCTTGAAAAATGACGAAAAAGTCTGAAAAGTCGACCAGAAATATAATTGTTTTATCTTTCCTTCGACTTCTATAATAATTATTAATAAAGACATGAAAAAAAGTCAAGATTTTTTCGTTTCTCGTTTATATTCCAAACTGGCTGCCATCCATCCAAAGCAATCATATAAACTAACGTGGGGCATACCCTTCATAGTTGAGTAATTTGATTTTTAAAGTAGGCAATTGCTTGTTCAATTTAAATCAGGCTTCCTCCATATGAATAGGAGTTCTTTTTTAAAATAATGATAGAATTATATATCACGAAGTTTGGGGAGAGTGGGGGAATAAGGATGCTTAGGTGTTGCCAAAAAAAAAGATTAGGAACCACTGATATAAATCATACAGCCGGTCATCTTTTTCTAACAAATTTCTCAAAAAATTTCTGATTTCCTATCTTTTAGCCTTTTTTTTTCCTATCCATTCGTCAATCATCGGAGAAGAAATCTTCCCCCTTCTTAAACAGTGTAATTTAATGATATTATAAAATAAACTAATTTTTTTTTATATTTAATAATCGAGAAGATTGATATAACGTGTCATGAAAGCTATAAAATATAGTAATATTTTTGGTTAGTTAGCAGAGAGAATGGGGGTAGTGTCCTTCTCAGAAACCACTCATAATGTTCAGTAGAATTTTTTAACTATAGTTCTTTTTTATATCATATATGTGAGAAACATTTTTTTGATAACGATCGAAAAATATAATTGATTATCCAATATATTACACTAAGTATAAGAAGTTCAAAAACCTTTATGTCATTCAACTTAAAATCAATTTTTATCTTTTTTTAATCAAATAACATGTCCTATATATAATATTTTTTTTGGTGGTAGAAAATGACAGACCGTATTCATTAACAAGGATCTAAAATTAAAGAGATTATAAATACTAAAATGATTTAATTAAAGGACTCGAATGAAAGTTTTAAGCTCACTTATTCAAATCATAGAAACCTGAAGAGAAAAAAGAGCATTTTACTCATGCGGAGGAGAAATTTGCTATTAATACCTTAATAATAAAATTATTCTCTCCTGAATATGGGAGTCAGGGATAAATTCCCACCACCCAACACGTGAAATTATATTTGAGTTAACAAGAATTTTTGAAAAACGCTTCTGGTAAAGTACCACTTCCGGTTGCAGGAAATAGCCCAAAAGTTGATCTATGATTTTGTTCTAATGTACATATGTAAAATTTAGTTGATCTACATCAAACCGTGCTCGAGTTATCGTGTTAACGAGCATATACACAGATATAATTCGAAAAATTGTACTTTCGGACTCAGGGAGGCCCAAAAAGTCAAGGACAATTGAATTTTTGGACCATTGCAATACTTTCCCTATACTATGTATACGAGAAAGTAAAAAAATAAAAATTTTTCTTTCAATTATTTTTTTTTTTTTTTATATATAAAAAAACTCGTTTTTCATTTAATTATCTTACAGGTCTCACTTAATTTTTTTTCATTCTAACTCTAATTTTAAATTTAAATAAATATGGACGGAGTCTAAATGGTCATCAAAAAAGGCATTAAAAAAAACTGTATAATATTTCAACATCACTTGGGTTACCCTTTTTTTTTTTTTGTCAAAAAAAAATTTCCATCCTCCTCTTGGTGAAGAAAAGCTAATTACGCCACTGAAGAGAGCGAATAGAGATAGAAACGTCGACGAAATAAATGTGTTATAAATGAATAAAAGAAACAAACGACATCCAAATGAATAATAAAAATTACATTATCTGCTATGCGTAAAATTAAAGAATCACACGAACAGCTTCTTTGCATCTAAGAGCGGGGGAAAGAACCGTCTGAGCTTTTAGGTGACACTGTGTAGTTCATGTTTACCACGATAAATTGATTTCTAGAAATTTCACTTTTCTTTGGGTCAAAAATAAATAATCACTTGAATGTTGCTATTAACATTTGCCCTGACATTTTTTTAAGTCTTTTTCACCAATTGGTATAAATAAAGACGGAGTCTAAATGGCCTCAGATGCCGAAGTCTTTTTCGGAATCTGAGGTCATTTAGACTCCGTTATTATATTAATTGGTAGACAATATAATATAAATTTTTGCCGCTCATGACGGGAAGCGAACTACTGATTTATGGTTATTACTAATAAGAAGCGCGACAAGCGATTGAAAATTTTTTTTTTTGATGAATGCTTATTTTATTAATTTCATATATTCTATAATAATCCATTGAATATATGTTTTTATTCTATTTTATAAAATAAAAATTACACCCAGTAATTTCGTTAATTATAATATATTTTTAGAAATGTAATTAGACTACTATTTTTTAAGAGCTGTTTACGTTACTATACTACTTTTGGTCTCCTAAATTTATATGGCTTATTGATCGATCCTCTTTTATAAATATAAATCTTTTGTGTGTTAATTTCTGTAATATAAAAAAAAAAAACCTAGAAGCGGGAGGGAATTAAAAACTGAGAATTGTAGGGAAAACCAAGCGGTGCCCAGGTGTAATTTTGTAAGGAGAGTTAAATAATTGTAGCCATTTTTATATATTAGGGGAACATAATGGATCTGGTCTAAGGATAAATTCATATTAATTAACGACAATATATATATTAACACCCCTAGAATCCTTTTCGTGTTTTAATTATATTATTATTAAAAAAAAAAAACTTTTCAGACAGTTTGTTATTAAAACCGAGGAACAGATTGTCAGAATAAATTAAAACATTATGAAGGGAAATAAAAATCTATTAATGAAACATTCTTCTTAATTAAACGCGAATTATAATTTGATAAGTTGAGTATTCTCGTTCTTGAGTTTTGCAAGGAAAAGATTAATCATTTTAAAATTTGGTTTTATCTGGGATTAAAAACCAAGAGATTTATGAATAATCTCCGATTCGAATTGAAAATATTAGAGAATTTATAAAGTTTGGTGGTTGAGTGAATAATCTACTTTAAAATAATTTAAAACCCGTCATCTCGACTTCTTCATGAGTTCGATCCAAATAATTTATATGAAAAAAAATTTTTTTTTTGTCGATATATATAAGTTTAAGGAGAGGTGATTTGTTATACTTCTCTAGAAGTAAGTTTTTCATATAAACATACTTTTTTAACACTAGAAAGTTGGCATGTGCTCTGTTAAGCTAAATAATTGTTTTAAAGTGGTTTGTGTGTGATATTTTATTTGTTGATGTAGAGACGAAATTCTATATTGATCTATTATATATTGACAAATTTATTATCTAATAAGAAAAATAAGCTCAATCGGGAATCGAACCTGAATGCTATACCATCATTAGATCTTAATCTCTTGAAGTGTATGGTGTTCTAGTAGTAAATGGAGGGAAAAATACTAACATCCATTTTTGTATGGTGGTATAGGATTCCCATATGCTCCTAATTTTTTTGTTTTAATAAATTTTAATCATATGTTTAAATATAATATTGGTTGTTTGTATGTTTTATGCTGTGCGATGGTGAGTTAATTTCTCCCTTTGGTTGCATCTATAATTTCTCATACCGATCTCGAATCATATAATTAAGAAGAAGAAATTAAACTTTATTTTAATATTGAATTATTTTTTTTTTTTTTACTTTAAATTTTTTTAATTAATTTTTTTAGAAATATTTTATAAATAAGCAAAGATAGAAATTCTTTTATTATATGGAGAAAAATATTCAGTTATTTATCGCTATAAAAAAAAAAAAAAAAAAAACCTTCGAAATTGAAAAATCAAATCTTTTCATGGAAAAAAGATTTTTATTTAACACAATAGACAGACCATCTGTCTCCATGTTGTGAATAAATGGAAATAAAAATTCTATACAGCTTAATCTTCTCTATGGAATTCAATAGGTTTAACACTCAAGTGTTTGAATCTTTTGCTTTTTATATATTATTTCCATTTCGAATTAAAATATATGCTTTAATTTAAAATTTTCAAAAAAAGCTTTTTAGACGAAGCCAGTTTATTAAATTTATAAATGATTTTCTATGGACTAACATTGGCTTGTCATAAAAAGGTAGAGGCGAATTGAATTTTAAAAACTTTAATAACATATACAGCGAAAGACAAAAGAATTGTCGCCTCTTTGATTTGAAATATATATACAATTTTGATTACCCTATCCAACGTGGAAATAATAATTTTTATGTCCTAATAATTCATATATATATCTCACCAAAACCCTCACCAATACGTCTTCAATAAGGTCGCTTCCCTGCTATGAGGCGAACTTCTTCTTTGCTACTCTGTAAAACTCAAGAGTGGGAAAAATTGTTTTTGTAGGCAAGAACTCATAACTAGGGCGTAGACATTTTTAAAGGGGGAGAGGTATTAACATTTTCAAAACCTCCTGGAATATATTTAAAAAAAATACAAAAATAATTATTACTTAGCTATGAGTTATATATATATATTTTTTTTAAATTTTACTTGTATGTATCTTACATACAAACATAAGTGATTTGAAATAATCGGAGCGTGCGATCATTAGTTAAAAGTTAACCACCAATCTTGTACTTTTTTAATATTATTCTTAAAAAGGGTCCGTGGCTATTTGCGTTACTATCAAGTGGTCCACGGTTTAAGAACCCTTACTTAAAACAGTAGAACCCGAAGGAAACATTATTTTCTTATTAGAGAGAGAGAAAAAAAAAATATATATAAAAATTTTGCATATAAAACTAATCAATCTATCGTGAATGAAGATATTTATTTCGAAATGTCAAATCATTATTCAATTACAAACTGATTAGACGAAATTCAGAGATAAGATAGGAAATTTGCGCCTGGCAAATTGATACTCATGGTTATTGAATAGTTAATTAGGCTCACTGGGGGAATAGTTAACTAGTTATCGAATAAAGACATCTCCCCCTCGAGTTTCTCTCTTTCAATCTCACCAAGAAAACTCGAAAATGATTCCCTCATATGTCAGATATTATCAAAGTATATAATAAATAGAGACAAGGATTTTATTAGTCCCTAAATAGCGATCTTTCGATTCTGATAGTCATCATCAAGAATGTAATTATAAACTTTTGTAATAATTACTGATATATATAGCATTTATAACTTGATCTAAACTTCAATAAGGAGCTTGTAAATTCATTTATTAGAGAAGTCTTTATGTTTCTCAATAGAGACGTTTGCAATTTGAAACTTCACTACTGTGAATAGACAAAAATTTTTTTTTTTTTTAATAGTTTATCCATTCATTCGCTTTTATTATCAACGTACTTCGGAGTCGGAATAAGGGAAGATATCTGTTCGACGTTAAAGGGTGTTTTATTAAGTATTGACATCAAAAATATTTTAATGAAATGGTCGTAGTGAGCTCCTGACCTATTTGATAATTTTTTTTACGTGTATTTTTTTAATCATAAATTATAATCAAAATAAATCACTTTTTTTTAAACTTAAGGGAAGTTTTATAGTCTTAAGTTTTATTTAGAATAGGGGTGTTCTGCAGACAGGGATTTTAATTTCACTCGCCTATGTATTTATCTTTGGCTCCTGAGTCAGCAAGGAGAGGAGTGACCCTCTGAGAAGGGGTCCCATTGATCTGAGCTCAAGTGATAGAGCCACCCTCTCTCTAATGACAAATCAGTAAATTGGCAAGCTGTCTCATTATTAATTCAATATTTACTAATATCTTCTTCAACTTTATTATACCCCATCTCTGAACTTATAACTCTCCTATGAATTCAATCGCTTTTGTTTATAACATAACTTCTATTAATTTCTTGGAAAACTTAATTAAGAAGATTATACTGAATATGGCGAGGTTTAATCTTTAATTTAAGAAAATTTTTCAAGATTTATTTATTTATTAAAGAGTTTATTTGAAAAGATTAAGGATTTTTTTTTTACATGAGCGTGCGGAATCTAAATATTTTTATTTTAACTGAGAGAAGAGAGATCTTCATTAAAGCTTAATAAAATAAAAAATTCCAATATAGTTGGAATGTTAATTAATTAAGAAATATATATATATTTTTTTTAAATAATTTTATAAAATTATTTTTATTCTCGGTTAATTAGAATATTTCCTTTCTAAATAAAAAGAAACCTAAATTTATAATTGCCTTTCTTGAAGGAAATGAAGTCAATTAAATTTTGGTTTGAAAAAGACGAAAGAAGCTTTCATACCAAAATGAATTATTTATTCAAATGATAGCGACATTTCGGTTCCGTTTAGAAGAGTATCGGAATGAACTTGGATCTTGTAAAGAAAGATTATATTACAGTTTCAAAACAAGGCTATAAATAAAGCCTAAAAGCTCTTTTCTTCTTTTTTCACTTCACTATCCTTTCAGTTTCCCCTCAGAAGAATTTTTTCAATGAAGTATTCAAAAAAAGTGAGTCATTTCACTGCAGTTATTATTAAATAAAAAATTATTCTATTTAACTCTAGCTTGTTTGGATAAAATACAACGTTTCGGCCTCTCATTTAATGGTCTTCTTCAGAAAAATTATATCTAGTTATTTATAATATTTATATAGGATGACCATATTTTCTTCACTCAAAAATGGGACATTAGAGTTGACAAAAAAAAATGCATAATTATGATGAAATTTTAATTTTGCAGTTAAAATCCTTACGAATTTAAAGAGAGTGGAAGTATAAAATAATAATATTTGGTACCACTAAATTTTATCTCCTTAATAAGTTTTTTTTTCGGGATTGGAGGCGATTTAGACTCCTTCCTTATTTATTTAAATTAATTGTGTTAGGAATGTTCGGAATAATGATTTCAAATTGTGGTTCTTTATATAAATTGTGTTGATAGATCGGATGTAATTTGTTTTCATTCAGGTTTGTTTACAAGTCTAGACGAATTCAGAAGAAATAAAATTTTATAAATTATATTAATATTTTATTGATAGCAACAATATATATTTGTTTGATTCCCTAAAGAAAAAGAGAATTTAAAAATTTGCTAAAATAACAGAAGAGAAAGTTTCTAATACAGATAATATTAATTTTTTTTCACCCCCTGGTTTTTTTTTCTTTTTTTTTTTTTAATAAAATTTTTAATTAAGAGGAATTAAATTTTTAATTAAACTTTAATAAAACAAATCTTCTATTTGGTTAACTTTATATTGAAATTTTATTTATTTATAAAAAAAAATATGTCTATAATGCTGGTATTGATAAGGTATATACTATTATTGAAATTGATTAGTGAGTGTAGAAATTGGTGAGTTGAGATAAGGCGCTATTAGATAATACTAGTAAGGTGTCCGTGGTTGGCTTGTGGTGACTTGGAGCAACCAAATTCTGCTGTTTTTCTAGCCAAGGCCTGTTGATTAATTCCTGCCCAGCAGGGTTGTTTTCTCCCGGGGCTCAAGGGTCCAGGTTTCCTCGTAGCTCTCATTATCGGAAAACCCGGGGCACCTTTTGATCCTGGCCATTATTTTCAGGGTTCAGGGCAAAAATCTGTCCAAATAAGAGACGCCTTAAGTGCTTGGCTCACCTTCGAACACTTCCTGTTGCAATGAAACTTTTCTCTCCTCCCTATCATGATATTTTACTAAATAGAGCCGTTTTACTTATTTTTATAGACAAATAGGATTCGTTAATTATTCTTAGTTTGTTGAGAAACTATTATTATTATAAAAAAAAAATTTCCTAATAGCAATAAGATGTACTAAATTCACATATGAAGGAAGAAAATCTTCCTTCATAATTAGGAAGTACTTTATTTTTTTTTCCAAAAAGAGAAAGTGAAAAAGGCTTAAAATTTCTCCTTACTCTTCATTATAATTATTTATATTATTATTATTATTAATTGTTGTTTAATAATATGATATTATGTCTTGTATATCAACAAATATATATATAAATTTCATTCATTACCCCCCCCCC